>RJWM01009138.1:0-27500 GCA_004363535.1 Dasyprocta punctata
GCCCTCATGGCAGAGCCTGGCTCACAGGAAGGCTCGAGTCTTAATTTTAAAAATACACACCTTTAAGAAGCAAATATTGGCAAAGCAAGGTCACACTTCTTGCCTAAGCAATGATTGCTTTTCTCTGAAAAGCCAATTAAGAAAGGTTGCTTAACACAATGAAGCTTAGAAAGTGCTCCAACAGGTTATTCTGGAGACTAGGAACCTAGTGTGGGTAATATATTGTCTGTGCCATAAAAATGGCATTTTCAGAACAGTTTGCTTATAATTTTGAATTCCAGTGTCTAGAATATGGCTTCATTCAATATGTTTCCTTTTAAACCTTTTCTGCTATGCCTTTTAGATCCTCTTAACTGAATGTTTCTAAATTTCCATCTGTTTCTAGGCTATAAAGCTGGACTGTTTTCTGTCTCCCTCTGTAACTCTTGACTTCATGGCTATGCAATGTGTTTCTTTGTTGCCATGTTATATTTTTGTTTCTTCTTTGTTTAAGGAGTGGATCACTTTTCAGAGAAATTGTATCTAAACATTCAAATTGATTTTTGGTTTTAGAACAGTTCACTACTCTCTGTCTGTAAAGCTACTTTTCCTACACATTCAGTTTTAAATTTTCAACATGTTTTTATTGTGCAGGCACTGTTTTCCTTTTTTCTTGAAATTAGATGGTGTTTTTAATGTTGAAACTGGAAAGTCGGGCCAAGCTTACACTCTTCCTCTGAGCTACACTCTCAGCTCCCTTAGATGAGAACCTTGTCTCTGTTTTGAATATTGTTGTGCTACTAGAATTTTTTATTAATAAAAGGTTTAAATCATGCTTCTTAAAGGTGTGCAGTTTTTAAAATTAAGACTTAAAAAGTTTAGATGTGTACGTGTTTATTATAAAAATTCAAACAAGTTTGGAAGTATATGAAGTAAAAGTCTTAATGAGTCTTAATGAGTCTCAGTCTACTTTATGTTATCACTTAACATTTTTTTGTGTGCCTTTCTGGTTCTTTTAAATGTGTTCATAAAAGGGCTGGGTGTGGTGGGGCATACCTATAATCTTAGCACCTGGGAGGCTAAAGCAGGAGGTTCACCATGAGTTCGAAGCCGGCCTGGACTACATAGTGAGACTCTGTCTCAAAACAAAAAAACCGAAAAAGTATTCATGTGTGCATATGTGTGTATTTAAACAGTGTGTCTTGATGAACTTTCCATATCAGACTTATAGATAACACTGTTTCATGATAGGCGTAGTAATATATCTAGTCATTGGAATAGAAAGGGCGTTGAGATATTCTCATGAACGTTACTACTGTGGGCCTTTTCTCTCTCTGTCTCTCTGTCTGTCTCTCTCTGTCTCTTGTCTCTCTGTATGTCTCTGTCTCTGTCTGTCTGTCTGTCTGTCTCTCTCTCTCTCTGTCACTGTGTAGCCTAGACTGGTTTAGAGTGCCTAAACTTGAGTAGCTGGAACTACAGGCATGTGCCACTGAGCCGTTTGCCCCACCCGCACTCCACCTCTGGTCCTGGGATTGAACCCAGAGCCTTACTGCTGAGCTGCATTCCCTGGCTGCTTTTATTTTTTCAGACAGGGTCTTAGCAGGTTGCTAAATTGTCCCTGGCTGAGCTGGAACTGTGAGCCTCCTGCTTTAGCCTCCCAGAGTGTTGGGATTACAAACATGCCCCGCCACATCAGTTTAACTGTTTATTTCTGAAAGATGAGGCTCCTTACAAGCATCGTTCTCAAGTAGTTGCATCTCTTAGGCTGACTTTCTTGCTTTTGATATTCCCTGGGTAAATTATATTCTCATTTTAAAGGTATTAGCCTTTTAAAAATATGAAACAAATACTGATTGACCTTATAAGCAGTCAAGTAACCTGTTTTAAACTGGGTGTGGTGGTGGCAGGAGGATCGCCTTGAGTTGAAGGCCAACCTGGACTACATAGTGGGACCCTGTCTCAAAAAAAAGAAACCTGTTATTTTATTTTATTTTTTATTTTAAAGAGAATTTTTAAAAAACAATAAAAATGATACAGAATTTCAGAACAAGATGATAGGAAATTAATGATGATTATCATATTGCATATTGTTGTCTTCAAAATAGTTGCTCAGATTGCCAGATATAAGCATGTAAAATTGATCAAGATAAATAAACACTATTAGTACAATTATCTTAGCTATCGTATATATGTATGTATATGTATATGTATAAGTATTTTTTTCCATCTTTTCTTCTTCCCCCTATCCCAGTTGTTCTCTTTTAAGCAGTTTCTTTCCCTTTTATAATATCTGTTGTACCTTTTGGATCTTATTTACTCTTCCAGTTTCTTACACTAGGGAGATAATACTATGTTTATACATACGATTCTGATTTATTTCACTTACGAGTATGGTCTCTAGTTGTATCCATTTACCTGTAAAAGCCTCGAGTTTATCTTTATAGCTGAGTAGTACTCCACTGTATAAAAATACCACAGTGTTTTTTTCATTTGGGTCATTTCCAATATTTAGCTATTACAAATTGTATTGCTATAAACATGGTTGCATATATATCACTGTGGTATATGATGTTTCAGTTTCTCTGGAAAAATACCCAGAAGGGAAATAGCGGAGTTGAATGGGACCTCTAATCCTAGTGTTTTGAGGAATCTCCACCCTGGTTTCCACAGTGATTGCACCAGCCTACACTCCCACCAATGTTGAAGAAGTGTTCCTTTTTCCCCACAGCCCCTCCAGCATTTGTTATTGGATGATTTTTTGATGATAGCCATTCTTTCTGGTGTGAGATGAAATCTCAGTGTTGTTTTAATTTGCATTTCTCAAATGACCAATGATATTGAACATTTTTTCATATATTTGTTTGCCATCTGTAGTTCTTCATCTGAGAAGTGTGTATTCATCTCAGATGCCCATTTTTGGATTGAGTTTTTGAATTTTGGGGCCTGGCTTTTTTTTTTTTTAATTCTTTATATGTTTTAGATGTCTGAGGGACAGTTGGCTGAATTTTTTTTTCCCAAATCATGGGGTTTCTTTTCACTCTGTTGGTGATTTCTTTTGAGCTACAAAAACTTTTTAATAAGATGAGATTCCAGTTGTTGGTTCTCTGAATTATTTCTCGTGTAGTTTGGTTTTTGTTCAAGAACTCTCTGCCTACCCTTATGTCTTCAAGGTTTCTACCTACTTGGTATTTCAGTAGATTTAGCATTTCTGTTTTAATATTTAGATCTTTGGTCCATTTTGACTTTAGTTTAGTGGATGGTGGTAGACATGGGTCTCGTTTCAGTCTTCAGCATGTGGAAAGCCAGTTTTTCCAGCAGCATTTATTAAAGAGCCTATTTTTCTTCCAGTGAAACATGTTTGGCCTCTTTGTCAAAGATAAGGTGGCTGAGTGTGTTTGTAGTTGTGTCTGCATCTTCTGTTCTGTTCCAGTGATGCTCAGGCCTGTTTCTCCACCAGTACCAAGCTGAATTTATTATAGTAGCTTTGTAGTATAATTTCAAATCAGGGATTGTGATACTTTCTGCCTTGCCTTTTGTTGCCCAGGATTGCTGTTGCTATTCTAGGTCTCTTGTGTTTCCAGATGAATTCGGGAATGTTTTCTCTAGATCTGAGAGGGATGCTAATGGTATTTTGATTGGGATTGCATTAAATCTATTTAACAGCTTTGTGAACATGGCCATTTTCACAATGTCGGTTCTTCTTATCCATGAACAAGGAATATCTTTCCATTTTCTGAAATCCTCTTCGATTTCTTTTTTCAGGATACTGTAATTTTTCAATATATAACTTTTACTTCCTTTGTTATATTGATTCTTAGGTATTTCATTTTTTGGGGTGCTATTTTGAAGGGTGTGGTTTCCCTAATTTTTCTCTCAGTAAGGTGGTTGTTTGTGTACAGGGATGCTATTGATTTTTGAGTGTTGACTTTGTATCCAGCTGTGCTACTAAATTTGGTTATTAAATCTACAAGTCTTTTGGTGGATTATTTGGGGTCTTCTGTGATGGTGCTGGGGATTGTATAACCCTAGGCTTTGTGCATGCAAGGCAAGAGCTCTACCACTGAGCCACATCCCCAGCACTGGGTTCTTCTATGTAGAATATCATATCATCTGTGAATAATGATAATTTCACTTCCTTTCCTATCCTTATTCTTTTTATTTCTCTCTCTTGTCTAATTGCTCTGGCTAATGTTTCTAGAACTATATTGAATAGGAGGGTGATAGTGGACATCCGTGTCTTGTTCCTGATTTTAGGTTGAAAGTTTTCAGTTTTTATCCATTTAGTATAATGGGGGCTGTTGATTTGTCATAAATGACTTCTATCAGATTGAGGTAAAGACCATCTATTCCAATTTTCTGTAGGGTTTTTAAATCATGAATGAGTGTTGGACTTTATCAAAAACTTTTTCTGCATCTGTTGAGATGATCATGTGATTTTTGTCTTTGGTTCTGTTTATATGGTGTGTTACATTTATTGATTTGCATATGTTGAACCATCCCTGCATTCCTGGGGTGAATCCTGATTTGCTGCATTCTGTTCGCTATTATTTTATTGAGGATTTTTGCATTTATGTTCATTAGCGAGATTGGCCTGTACTTCTCTTTTTTGGTTGAGTCTTCCTTTGCTTTTGGTATCAGGGTAATACTTGCCTATAGGAATGAATTTGGGAGAATTGCTTCCCTTTGAATGTCATTAAAGGGTTTGAGGAGTATAAGAAACCTTTTTTATTAGGGCTTTGTCTGAGGTTTATGGGTTTTTTTTTTTTGTGTGTGTGTGTGTGACAGGGTCTTGCTGTATAGTTCACAGTGTCCTTGAAGTCACTTATGTAGCCCACATGGGCCTTGAACTCACAGTGATCCTTCTACCTCAGCCTCCCAAGTGCTGGGATTATAGGTGTGTGCCATCATGGCCAGCCGTGAGTGGTTTTTTATTATATATAAGGACCTATGTTACCATTGCTGTCTGCCCTTCTCCAAGTGTTCTCACAAGAATTGAATTCACCAAATTCTGGGCTCTTGTCCAGCAGTTGTTACACAAATATTGTTGCAACAATATTTGGGTTGTGATGATCTATGTGAGATTTCTTAAGATACTGCTTCTTCCCAGGTAGGAGTATGTGGCCTATAGTCTCTTTAATGCCCATGAGAATTGATCACTTAAATTAGCAAGACCAGGTGGGTGTTTCCTAAGAATAAGAAGACCTCTGTATCCTTCTATTTTTTTTTGGCACCAGGGATTGAACTTACAACCTCGCGCCTGCCAGGGCAGGCGCTTAAGCCACAGAGCCAAACTCCCAGCCCTGATTTTTTGAGGCAGGGTCGCACTATGTAGCTCAGGCCGGTCTTGTGCTTGCGTTGTAGCCCAAGCCGGCCTCGAACTCACAAGGCTCCTCCTACCTCAGCCTCCGGAGTGCTGGGATTAAAGGCGTGCGCCACCACGCCTGGCTTCCTTCTATTAATGTTGAAGTTCTTGAATTATTACCTCTGATTTCCTTGAATCCCCTGGGGTTCCTGGGCCTGGTCATCTCTGACCATTTTCCATTTCCTAATGTAGAGAATACAGATTGATTTGGATTGGTGGAGGTGATTTTATAAGAAATACAGGTTCTGGAATTGACCACAGAATGAAAATAGGAATGTGAAAATTCCAGTTCCCAGTTGGTGTGGAGGTCTGTTGGAATGGAAATAATACAGCATAATCCTCAGTTATCTGAGAAGCTTTCTGTAAAATGTTAGGGGATGTCTAAGTCTACACAGTCTAGTGGCTTCTAACTCACCCTTTTTCTAAGTTTTATTAATTTGCCTTCTTGCCATTGCTTCTGAAGAACTAACTTCAGAGTTGGTAAAGATCGGTGAATTTATACAAGTATAAAGAACACCTGGTTAGCGGGTCATGGTTGTGTATGCCTGTAATCCCAGAATTTGGGAGGCTGAGGCAGGAGAATTGCCAGCCTGGGCTACATAGTGAGTTCCCGGCCAACGTGAACTGCATAAAAATACCGTGTCTCAAAAAACAAAAACAAATAAATGCCTTTGTTAATTAGTGGTAGGGCTTGGTCACTTTATGAAAGCAAATCATCCTTTGTGAATATAACCAGTTTACTTCTTCTGAATCAGCACATTGCCCAGCACTTTGTAAATGTTCAGTAAATACATATGGATTTCTTTTTCTTTATTTTTTGTTTTGTTTTGTTTTTGGTCTTTTTGAGACAGGCTCTCACTATGCAGTTCAGGCTGACCTGGAGCTCACAACAATCCTCTTGTCTCAGCCTCCCAAGTACTGGGAGTACAGGTGTGTGCCACCATACCCGGCTATACATACAGATTTAAAAATAAGTTCAAACTGTAGCCTGAACTAAGCCTTTCTTAAATGAAGAGCAAAACATTGAGAAAAATGAAATGGTGTTGTAATTGTCTGCAGTTGAATAGATTATATCCCTTTTTTTCTCCTTTGTAGTATATAAGCTTTAAAAATACCATTCTTTATTGAGAAAAAGAAGTGTACTTCATGTCAATGTCTGCTAAAGCTTTTTGCTTAAGAAATAATTTAGCTTCATTTATAGCTTCTATACTTTATAGTTAATATATGGATTTGCAGTTAAGTGGCACAATTAAATAGAATATATACATTTAGAAACACTTTAATAAGGGCAGACTCTAAATGAGGTTGAAAATCTACTATCAATTTAAGTCAGATATTACACTCAGCTTTTCCCTTACTGTTAGAGTCTTTTTTCTTTCTGACTGTACTTTAATGGTGATTACTTTGGGAAAAGTCTCCCTTTCAGTTCTCTGTGGCTGAAACTGCAAGGAAACAGCCTGGCAGTTGCTAAAAGGTTGGCCAGGAAATACCTGAACACTGTGGTCTCACAGTCAGTGAAAAAAATAAGTTCCCCAGGACTGGTGGATATTATTTCTGGGAAATCTTTTCAGACTTACTTAGATTAATTGGAAATCTTTTTTTTAAATTGAAAGTGCCTTTGAAACAAATACCAATACTTCATACGTGTGCATTTGAAAGATACCAAAAAGCCTTAACTGTGTCCACAAACTGCACGCCAGACCCTTGGAGGCCTGAACAGATACTGGGGCCCAAGCACCTGCTGAGTGAGTGCCGTGGCCTCGGCTGAGGTGAACGGGGCCGGGTGAGACTGCAGCGTGTGCGTCCTCGAGCTCGAGCCGCAGTGGTGCTCTTGGGTCACGGTCTGCTGCGCCTTCATCAGCTTTCCAACTCCCAGGGCTCGGGGATCCTAAACAGACGTCAAGTAGCTTCTTTCTGCTCATCTCTACCATGGTGACATCTGACCTACAGAATCCTCAACCATGACGCACAGAATGTCAGCTTGCGAGAGTTCCGCCTGCACCTCCTAGACCCACACTTCCCTTTGGCTTGGCCTTTGTCTCTTCAACCTCATGCTCTCACAGGAGTGAGTTTTTGTTTTGTTTTGTTTTGTTTTGTTTGTTTGTTTTTTGTCTTTTTGAGACACGGTGTCACTATGCAGTTCAGGCTAACCTTGAACTCACTTTGTAGCCCATCCTGGCCTCAAACTCAGTGGTCGTCCTGTCCCCATCTTCCTAGTGCTGGGATTACAGGCATGTGCCACCACGCCCAGCTAGTAGTGAGATCAGTTGTAGCCAAAACTTCACTTTTTAACTTTTTTTTTTTTTTGGTACTGGGGATCAAACTCATAACCTCGCGCCTGCCAGGCAAGCGCTTATGCCACTGAGCTAAATCCCCGGCCCTGATACATGTTTTTAATTCAGGAAAAGATTTGTTGGAATTCAGATTTCCAACAAAGAGATCAAAAGCTGTATTTGGTTCTGTGCCTTCCACTGTTTCTTGGTCATTTTCTTCTTTCATTTTCCAGGTACTTCTTTGACAGGCTCTTCTTCTTGCTTTTTTTTCTGAAGGATAACAGCCTTTTCTCCACTGCTGACATCTTCATCTTTTGACATTTCCTCATCATCACTGTCTTCTACGTCCTTTGGGGGAGGTGTCATTTTCTTGGGGTCACTTTGATTTTCACCAGCCTGTGTGAGCTTCACTAAGGGCGGCTCAGAGTGGCAGTGTGTGTGGGTGGTGAGTGGTGCAGCTTAGGGAAACCTAAGCCAGAAATCTATTTTTAGTTGAGGAGTAGCTTGTAATTTTAGCTATTGTAGTTTATTGTGTTTATAAGGTGCTGTGGTTATCTTTGCCCTTAGACTATAGTTAGTGACACACTAGGTTTTAATTGTGAGGAAATCACAGATCATGTGGAAAGAGTTTTGGTTAAAGCTGGAAAATATCCCTTCCTGCTTTCCTCAAAATTGGAATCAGTGACTACTGACAGCAGAATGCTTTGAAAATATGCTCTTTAAAGTCTAGCTATTATTAGGTGGCATAGTAAGTATGTAAGTGATAGTTGCTTTTTTTCTTATTGAAATTCTTTAGTAGGGCAGAAGCTTCAACAAATCCTTAAAAATGTGGTATAAAAGTATAACTTACATAGAAGATATTAAAAATGAAATGCAGATCAGAAATTGAAAGACACATACGTAAGTTTGACATGTTATACTTGTTTAAATTTCTTGGTTTTTGGATTTTTCAGGTAAGATCCTCTTTTTGACAAAGTATACATTTTTTAAAAATTTATTTATTTATTTATTTATTTATTTATTTTCTGTGGCACCGGGAATCAAACTCAACCTCACGCCAGCCGGACAGGGGCTTAAGCCACTGAGCCAAACTCCCAGCCCTAGTTGTTTGAGGCAGGGTTGCACTATGTAGCTCAGGCCGGCCTTGAGTACACGTTGTAGCCCAAGCCGGCCTCAAACTCACAACACTCCTCCTACCTCAGCCTCTCGGGTGCTGGGATTGAAGGTGTGTGCCACCACGCCCAGCTTATTTATTTATTTTTTTGCAACAAGGTCTCACCATGCAGTTCAGGCTGGTCTGGAGCTTGCTTTGTAGCCTAGGCTAGTCTTGAACTTGTAATGATCCTCCTGCTTCAGCCTCCTGAGTGCTGGGATTACAGGTGTGCGCCACCACACCTGGCTACATTTATTTTTTAAGTGATCATTTATATATACCTACAGTTTATACAACTACTTTTGCTTAAAAAAAAAAAGCAATAAAATGGCAAACCCCATTTAATGCAGTATAAAGCTTTCAGATTTGGAGTCTCCAATGTCAGGAAACAGTGAGTGCACTAATTTCTAAATTACTATCTAGTGTTGTAAATGTATATGTTATTCATACAGCAGAGCATTACAGAGTAATCTGTACCGTTGGTGTTTTCCCTGAGCGTTTGCCATTGTTGATTACTGTTTGTCTCTGCATTCACTCAATATTACCATGTGCTATAATTGCTAGACCAGAGTAGAGCATTCAACAAGCAGAGACTTCCAAGCCGAAGCCAAAATAATGGGAAATGAAGCTGCTGTAAAATTTTGTGGACAGTAGTTGCAAAGTACTTTTTTGAGAATTGTACATAGTAAGTGAGAGAAGTAGGTCACCCTTACTTTTTATAAACCAGCTTTCATAAGTTTGCCTATACTTGATGATCAAAGTACATTTATAAGTGATCTGAAAATAATTTTAAAATAACAGTTTAAATAATTAACAATTTTTTTTTGTACTGGGTACTAAACGTAGGGCCTTCAGACTAGGTAGGCTACATACCCCCAAGTCCTTTTTAAAAAACGTTTCTAATTTTGAGATAGAGTCTTACTGAGTTGCCCAGGCTGAGCTTGAACTTGTGACCTCCTGCCTCAGCCTCCCAGTGTGTTGGAATTGTAGTTATGTACCATCATGCATGGCAGCAGTTTTGTATTTGTTTCTGTTTTCTTTAAATGATAGAAATTTTTACCCCCCTCCCTTCTCCTGCTGTCTTAGTTACTTTTCTCTCATTGTTGAGACAAAAATACCCAACACCCAAAGTTAAGGAAGGAAAAGTTTATTAAGCTCACAGTTTGTAGAGGTTTCAGTCTATAATCGGCTGGCTCCAAGGCAAGGTGGCACATGGCAGAGGGGCAACAGTTCGTGATGGCAGAAAACAGCAAAAGTAACAAGAGAAAAAGGGAGGAGCAAGCCTCTTTTCCACCCTTGTATTTTATGCAGGCCACCCACCTTAGGGCTGTGTATTACTCACACCCCCAACCCCAGCACTAGACAGTGAACCAGTCACAAACTCTAGATTCAGCTGCCTCCTAAAAGCACCACCCCCATGACTGCACGAGGTTTTGGGGGGTTATCCAGACACAAAACATAACATCTGCTGCTGAGGTTTGAACCCATTGTCTTTGTACTGAGTTAAAGCCTCAGCCCTTTTTTATTTTGAGATATGGTCTCACTGAGTCACTAAATTGCCCAGGCAATGGGTTCAAACTTGCCATCCTCTTGCTTTAGCTTCCCAGAATGCCGTGTGCTTGTTTTAACCAGTTTTATACATTTTTGATCATTTATTCTAGTGCAAGGGCCTGTATGACTAAGAGACAGATGAATAATACTATGGTTTTTTTGTTCAACTTTATACCCAATTTCAGTCAGCAAATATTTAGTTTCTTTTCTTTTATTGACTACCTTACAGCTAGCTTACTATTTAGTAAGTAAGAACAAGCTTAACCAACAATTTTGGGAAATAGGAGTGAAAAATGTCTAGCTTCTGTAATTCAAAGTCAGAAAATTTACTGTGGCCTGAGTAATCATCATAGCTTGGGTAATCAGATGAGTTGGTTTTTGTACAGTGAGCAACTGAAACAGCCCTTCCCTTCCCTCCCTCCAGTCCCCTTCCCTCCCTACTCTGCCCCACCTCTCTCTCCCTCACCCTACTCCACATCTCCACACCCCTACCAGACCCCACCTCTTCACATGACATCTCCAGTTGTTTTTTTTAAATAATACTGTGGTTTTTTTTTTTGTTTGTTTGTTTGTTTGTTTCTTTTTGAGCCTTGCTAAGTCACTAAGTTGCCTAGGCTAGGTTCAAATTTAACATCTTTCTGCTTCAGCCTGCTGGAGTGCTGGGAATATGGTGTGTGCCACCATGCCCAGCTGCTGAAGTACTACAATGAAAAGGCAGGAGACTGAGGCAGGAGGATCCCAAGTTCAAAGCCAGCTTAGGCAACATAATGAAGTGCTGTCTCAAATGAAAACAGAGCGCTGGGGATGTCGCTCAGTGTGAAGACCCGAGGTTTAACACCTATTACAGTGAATGAATGAATGAATGGATGAATGACATAAGTATGGGCTGCCCGAAATGTTAATATTGAAATTGAAGATAACATTTAAGTTATCAAGTATTTATTGTATTTGTAGATAAGATTAAAAACCCACTGAGGGAGTCTTAAGAAGTTGGGATAATTGTTGTAACTAAGCATTGGATATGCTTTTTTATACATAGCTATACTTTTAGTTTTAAAACTTTTTATTAGTAGGTGTTGGCAGTACACAATGATTACATTCATCATGGGGAGTCAGTAAATGTACACAACACATTTTAATTTTTTTATGTTGTCTTCCCTTCCCCTCCCTCAATACACTGTTGAGCATCCTAATATTAGACGAAAACATTTTTAAATGACTCATATAGTTCC
This sequence comes from Dasyprocta punctata, assembly GCA_004363535.1. Taxonomy (NCBI): domain Eukaryota; kingdom Metazoa; phylum Chordata; class Mammalia; order Rodentia; family Dasyproctidae; genus Dasyprocta; species Dasyprocta punctata. Next base: position 11,551 of record RJWM01009138.1, read on the forward strand.
TTTTGGTTTTTTCCACATCAGACATGGGTAATGTGCCAAAATGGTAACAAGGTTTGAGGAAGGCATATCTCATGCATATTGGCATGAACAAATACTCAATCGTCACTGAATTGAAAGCCCTCATACAGTTCTTTTGATTTAGCAAAAGTGAACATATAAGTTCATGTGGAGGGAGAAACTTCTCATTATTCAAAATTATGTCTTAGGCTGTATTGTTTTCTCATTCCATCCAATAAAAAGCAGCAGTCCAATACCGTAGCATTCTAAGTGATTTAGCTTAACTGTAACCTTATCTCCTGAGCTAATACATTTTTCCCTGAGCTAATACATTAGTAATAATAATTATTGCCCTCATAATAATGCCTTTCATAGACACTTATCTATTGTCTCATACCTCCTTGATTGGTTTGTGTATCAAACCATGTGTTAGTTACTCTCTCGTCACTGGGACACAGTGCTGCACACACACAAATTAAAGGAGAAGTTTAACTTGGCTCACAGGTTGTAGAGGTTTCAGTGCACAGTTGGCTGGACCTGAAGCAGACTGGCAGGGCAGAGGAGGATTGCTTGTGGCATGGTAGAGAGGGATCAAACGAGGAGGGAGGGAGATAGACAACTCCCCACTCCCCAGTGACCCACCTCTGCCAACCAGGCTTTGTCCCCTGACATCACTGTCAGCTATAAGTGCATCGGGAGACTAAGCCACTGATGTGTGTCACACCCTCATGATCATGTATGAGTGCATGAGGCTTTGGGGGATCATCTAGACATAAACCATAACAACCATTAAAGTGTGTGTGTGTGTATATATATACACACACAGTCCTGCCCTATGTTATAATGCTTCAGACAACCACAGGCCACATGAATAACTTGACTCCATGTGATTAGATGCCTAGTGACATTGTATCCATCTTAGTTTGTATGTCTACACTCTGATGTTCACACACCAACAAAATCACCTAACATATCATTTCTCAGAAGTATCCTTGTTACATCATGCATCACTTAGTAACGGAAGTAAGGTCTGAGAAAAGCATTCGTAGGAAATATAGCTTTTTAGACACCATAAAGTGTGCTTACACAAAGCCTGATGGTGTCCATAGTGTGTCCGTCACTCCATGTGGCCTCCTGGTGTGGTCAGGACACTCAGTAAACATGAGGCGTGTGAGGTTACTGCCAGGGCAACATGTCACACTGGGTTTTTAAAAATTGATTAATTTTTCTGGTTTGTTGAGACACAGTCTCACTATATATGCAGTCCAGGCTGTTCTTGAACTTACTATGTAGCTCAGGCTGGCCTTGTACTTATGATCCTCCTACCTCAACTCCCAAGTGCTGATATTATGAGTATGTACCACTGCACCCACCTAGTTCAGTGGTACCTGTGCTGAAGTTTACAAACTTAATTTGTTTTGCAGTTTTGAGGAAGATTACTACTTTCCTGTTTGTGTGGGGAAGATAGCTGTGGCCATGTTTGTCACCGATGTGGAGTTTGCGAATGGAAGCCAAATTTTGCCAAATGCTTTTGTTTGAGAACTGAATTGTTTGCAAACAGAAGCATTCATAAACTGAGGTATTATTGTATTCTGTTTTAGAATAATCCCCTTACAATTAAAAGTATATTCTAAGCTGGGTGTGGTGGGACACTCCTGAAATCCCAGTACTCGGGAGGCTGAGGCAGGATGATCATTGCGAGTTTGAGACCAGCCTGGGCTACAAAGTGAGCCCAAGGCCAGCCTGGACCCCATAGCAAGACCCTGTCTCAAAAAGACCAAAAAAAAAAGAAAGAAAGAAAAGTATATTCTAACATAACAATAAAAAGTATAGTAAACACATAAATTACTAACAGGCATTTATTCTCATAAAGTGTTATGCACTGTTCATAATTTTATGTGCTGTATTTCTACATGACTGGCAGCACAATGGGGTTGTTTATATCAGCATCACCGTCAACATGAAATACATTGTGCTACAACATTGTGACAGCTACAATGTCACCAGGCTGTAAGTTTTAGCTGTGTTATAATCTTATGGGACCACCACTTAAACTGCGATTCATCATTGACACAAACATCATTGTATAGCGCTCTGTAATATAAGAAGGATTTGAGGTTATTTAAGATAAGTATCTTCAGGATAGCAAAGAGATCACCAATAGCTTTTATCCACTGATATGTGTCAGGCTCTGTAGTAGGCAGTTTATATACGTTCTCATTTAATCATAAGGACAGCACCTGCAATTCCATTTTACAAATGAGACCTTTCATTGCAAGGAAAGGCAAGAAATGGATGTTGGGGTGTGGTGAGGAAGATGCTGGTCGAAGTGGAGAGACAGTGATATTCTTATGCTACATTTGATTATGTGAACACACTCCAGAGGGTGTTAAGGAGAAAGTAGGACACGCACATGAGACACAAGTGCTCTATACAGCCTCAGTCACTTAATACAGAGATGCTGACTTCTAAACAGCAGAGGTTTTTACAGAAGGTGGGTATAACCAACAATGGTAAGACTTTGTTTTTTGTTTTTTGTTATTGCTTGTTTGGTTTTGTCTTGAATCATAGAAGTTTTTTTTTTTTTTTTTCCCTCCACTATTGGGGATTGAACCCAGGGCCTTTGCACTGTATATTATCAGTCCTTTTTATTTTTGAGAGGGTCTTACTAAATTACCCAGGCTGGCTATGAATTTGAGTCTTCCTGCCTCAACCTCCCAGATAGCTGGGATTACAGGTGTGCACCATCATGCCTGGTGAGTCATACAGATTTTTGTTAAACATTTGTTTCAACAATATCAGTTAACATTTAAACCTGATTATATTTGTGAAAGAATATAATGAGGTATTAATGTCTTTAATAGCTAAATTTTGAAAGGATAAATCCTTTCAAATGTGAGCATTCATGGCTATGAAATCTCTAATAAGGGTGCTTACTAATAAGCAAACTGAATTATATGAAATCTCTTGATACTTTCCTTTATTTAATATATAACAAAATTTGTTTACTAGGCCAGGGGTAGTGATGCACGCCTATAATGTCAGTACTTAGGAGGCTGAGGCAGGAGGATCATTGCAAGTTGGAGGCTACCCTGAACTGCATTGTGAAACCCTGTCCCAAAAAGACCAAAAAAAAAAAAAAATCTTGTTTACTATAGACAAATTAAAATACAGAGATTAACACAAAGAAAAAAATGTATAGTCCGACCAGTGGGTTGAATGAATTCTGATTTTTTTTTTCTCCCTGTGTGTTGTTTCTTTCAGAAATATGGCTACACACACCTTTCTGCAGGAGAACTGCTTCGTGATGAAAGGAACAACCCAGAGTCACAGTATGGTGAACTCATTGACAAGTATATTAAAGAAGGAAAGATTGTGCCGGTTGAGATAACTATCAGTTTATTAAAGAGGGTAAGGAGTGGGAATGTCAACCAGTTCGAACTAACAAGGAAACAAGAAATTAAATCCTTTTTTCATTTGAGAAATGAAAATTCTGAGTGTTGAATTTCTTGCATATGTTAGAGAATGGAAGAACTGGAAACTCCATTTTTACCTGGGGTAAAATTGAACAGTAGCCAGGATTCCCTGCCTTGGTGTCGGATCCCCTATAGTTTAAGTGGACATCCATGTATGTACGCTTACACCTTCATTTCCAGTGTTCAGACAATGGTTCTCCTTTCCATTTCATTTCTTCTTTTCCTTGTCTGTCCTTACCCCCTCTTTCTCCTTTCTTAAAAATCTTCTGTTTCTTTTTTCTTTCTTTTACTTGTAGTCCTCTCATTATTATTTCAGTCTTTGCTGATGCATGTGTCACCATCATCAGTGTGTAATGGTAAAATTTGATAACTGTTAAACTAGAATTTCTCCATCTGAAAACAGACACCTGGCATGTACTTGGTAACTCTGCCAAGACCCCTAGAGTATAGCCATTAACAGGTCTTTTGACATAAACAGTGAAGGAGAAATACAGTGTTGGGAACAACGAAAAATAGCTGAAGCCTAACGGGGAGAAAGACACATAGGCATCTGGATGGAGCCACAACACAACACTTAAGGATAAAGAAAGGCTCCTACCCACTGTCTTAACTCTTCTCTGGGAGACTGCTTCCATACCAGAATAAATCCCTTCACCCTATTCCCTGGATCAAATGCTCTTCCTCTGAGTTACAGCTGAGTGTTATGAAAGTCTGCATTCTTTTTACTTTTTTACTTTCTACTTTTCAGCCTTTTGCAGTGAAGTACTGTTTCCGTCTCCATTGAAGCTGTTCTTGCATTTCTGGTGATCTTCTCTATCAAGTCCAGGGGATCCTGTTAAGCCATTATTTTCTTGTAGCATTTACCTCTGATCACGGGCTATCTGAAGCTCATTCTTTTTCGTTTCTTGTGACATCATTTTTGTTAATTCTCATCTCTGTTCAGCAACTGATATTTTGCAATCTCCAATAACATTTGTTCTTTTGCAAGTTTCTTAAATGATGCTTCTCAGGTTTTAATCCTGGTTCTCTTCATTTCCTATAAATACCTTGTTAGATTGTATTAACCATGCTCAAACCTTTCATTGTGCTAACAATGCTGAAATTTACAGCTCTAGCACAAATCTTTGTTCTGAATTTCAACATATTTCTGAGTAGAAGGCATTTAATTGGATGTCTCATGGTGTCTCGAAATCAACGTGCAAGACACTGAATGTATCAGCTAAAAGGTGATCTTTCTTTATTTTCTATCTTGGTTATCGGTTCTACCGGCCACTCAACGCAGAACTATGGGAACCATCCTACATTCTCTGCCTCCCTCACATTCCCAAATCCATTCAGTGAGCAAATCTTCACACTTACCTTTTTCTTCATTTTCTTCTATTCATCATCTCTTTTCTCTGTGAACACTCTCACTTTAACCTGCTTTCTTTCCAGTCATATCTTCTATTACTTCCTACACGTCAGTTTAGATTCAGTTATACCTGCTTAGTTTGCATCAGAACTGTATGCTTTCTCATTTTTCGGCCTTCATACATCTGCTTTTCACCATCTAGTGGACACGGATCCTTGTCTGCTTGCCATTTTATTATTTATTGTTTAAATCCACTGGCAACTCTCTGATAAATCTGTTTCTGGGAGTTTGTCAGACACTCGGGCTTATTTCTTTGTTTTATTGTAGCATCCTTTACATGCCTTGTGTAGAATTCACCACATTATTCATACATGTCTGCTTCCACTCCATGATGAGCCCTCCAAGGGCAAGAGCAGTGACCTTGCTCTTCACATTCACTGGTTGTAGGTGTTGAATAAATGTACGTTGAGTGAATATAATTGAGGTGCCTTCTTTAGATATCTTCCACAATCATAATTGGTATAGAAAAGCTATTAATGAAAGCCCAAAAGTGTTTTTAGAAGTTGTATGAATGTTAGAGGAACAGCTAAATGCTGGAATAAAGCCAGCTCTTAGAAATGTAATTGAGTCCTGGCAGCCATGTTCGTCTTGAAGAACCAGGAAAGTCTGAGCATGGTGGACGATGAATGTTGGTTTGCTTTGGACTAGAGGCCCTGCAAGGTCGGTCAGAGCCAGGCATCTCTGCTCATCCTGTGGTGATTGGAAGTGGCAAGGATTTGGAGGTTAGGAATCCACTTTCCATTCCCACATTCCGTCTGCGTGCAGGTTTTGGAAAGGGTTGCTGAACTGTATTGATCTTTCTTTCTGATGCAGTTTTTTGTTTTTTCCTATGTTTAGGGGCAGTCAGTGGCATTCAGACATACTTAGCTTCAGTTTTTAAAAAACATTGAATTTTACACTAATAATGCTGACACTGTTTTTAATATCTGTTCCAAGTTTTTTGTTTTTGTGTTTCTTTTTTTAGACCGCATCTTGCTGTGTAGTTCAGTTTGACTTTGAAATATGTAGCCTAGCCTGGCCTCAATCTCACAGTGATCACCCTGCCTCAGCTCATGAATACTGGGGTTACATTCGTGTGCCACCACCCTCATCAACCAAAGATTTTTTGCTGTTGTACTTGAATGATAGCAAAGTTGAACACCTGTGGAAGTAGCATACTTTTTATCAGAGCAGAGTGAGTTGGAAAAAGCAAAGGGAGGGCAAAACCATCTCTTTTTGCTCATGCAAAGTCTTGATTAATGGTTATTTTTCTCTTATTGCTGCTTTTTAAAATTTATTTACAACTTTTATGGATTTACATGTGAAAGTAATATATGCTTGACCAATTCATGTTGTTAGCTTATCTGAACTAAGGGAGAAGTGATGGATCATGGGGCTCTGTGTTCATCACTAGATTAATCTACTGATGTTCATGGCTGCATGTGCTGTTAGGAGGTGGGGCCCGTTTGGAGGAGTCAGGTCACAGGGAGCCTTCGGAGGGTGTCTCTCTGGCCCGCTCCCCTGCTCTTTGCTTCATGGCTGTCATAAGGAAGCAGACTTGCTCCACCACATCGTTCCTCCAGAACCCTGCTTTAGACCTAGCTTACCATGGATTGAAACCTCTGAAACTGTGAGCCAAAGAAAGCCTCTCCTCCTTTAACTTGTGCATGTCAGATACTTTGTCTTGGCAATAAGAAAGATGACCAATATAATGCTGCATTAGTTTTCTGTCACTATAATAAAATATCTGTGATAACTAACTTATAAAGAGGAAAGATTCATTTGGCTTGTAGTTTTGGAATTCCAGTCTTAACATGAGGTGGGCCATTGCTGTGAGCTGCTGTTGGGGTAGTAAATGGTAAAGATAAGGAGCTCATAGTAAAGTAGATGGCTCACTTCATTGCCAGGAAAGAAGAGGAAAAACAGGGCAGGAGTGTGCCCCTAGTGACCTATGGACCTCTGTTAGACCCCCTCCTAAAGGTCCACAGGGCCTCCCTATCGTGCCACCCTGGTGTTCAAGCCTAGCACATGGACAGACCTTTGGGGGACAGTCAGCATCCAAACCATAGTACTGTATGCTTACTCTGTAAAACTTGGAAACTACAAAGAAAATTGTGTGTGTAAAATGAGAAGGTGCTTACCCAAAAACCCACTACTTTGAGGCAGCCATGTTACATTGTTTCGTTTCCATCTAACCTGTTTTTCAGGTGCCTTATACTCTTCCCTTATGGTTTAAAGAATAACAAAGCAAATTGTATTCACTATCTTTCCTAATGCTCCTTGTTAATGTAGTATTGAACCTAAATCTTTTTTCTTTAGGAAATGGATCAAACAATGGCTGCCAATGCCCAGAAGAATAAATTCTTGATTGATGGGTTTCCAAGAAATCAAGACAACCTTCAAGGTTGGAACCAGACCATGGATGGGAAAGCTGATGTATCTTTTGTTCTGTTTTTTGACTGTAATAATGAGGTAATGAAAAAATCTTTATCTGTCTCTGTGGGCTTTTAAGGAAATGTTCAGCTATTAAGGAAAATGAGCGATCTTTATGTTTATATTTTCTGTTGGCAGAAGTGTATTTTTGAGTTGGTAGGTTGGGTAGACAGAAAAGCACTGGCCTGCTGTTGGTGTATTACATGTTGTTTGGCATCAGCAATCTTGTAAACTTAAATTTTGCTGTTTTTAAAAAAAAAATCAGTTTTTAAAAAATAATAGTATGCACAATAATGTTAGATAATGAAGATCAACTACTACTTTATTACATATGCACTGTTTTCAGAGAGTATGTTTTTTATTGGAAAAGAAACATGTCTTTTGAAAGTTGGAGCATAACCCGGTTTACCTTCTAAGAATAAAATGATCTTGAAAAAAAGCAAGAAACAGTAGATGCCTATAATCCCGGCCTGGGTAATTTAGTGACTTAGTGACACTTTGTTTAAAACGTAAAAGGGCTGTGGATGTAGCTCAGTGGGAAGACCCTTTGTTCAGTACTCAGTACCAGGGGGGAAAAGCAATTTTTGTTTTGTTTTGCTTTTTTCTAATGTCTCATACCCAGATATACCTTTGAATAACTAAATGAATTTCTCGGAATCATTTAATTAAAAAGCCTGATTCTGTTTGACAGCTGCTGTGATATAAATGTCATTAAATTAATGCCAGCAGCATGAAAGAATAAGAATCTGAAGAAGTGCCTTGAAGAAACTTGGCTGTTCCCAGGCTGGTTGTAAATGTGCCTTTGGTAGAGTCTCTGTGTAGCCTGTGAGTTGTTTTAAAAAGTGACTGTCTTGTTCCAAGCCCCAAAATATGTTTTCACTTACTCTTCAAAGTTAACTTTAAAATGTTACCACAGCTTTATAAGTAAGGAATGTTTATTCACGATTAACAAGAGATGCTTTATTCAAATGTGTTGACTCTTAAATATCTGGATATTTATGGAATTATTGTAAAGTAAGCAAAAATGGAACAAAGTTTGAGGCATGTAATTCATACCTAATAAGTTAATAATATATTCGAGATGGAACCATACATATACAGATCTTTTTATTGCGGTTTGAAAAAAAATACACACAGGAAAAACTGAGTCATGAATGAACTCTTATTATGCTCTCTACTTAACCTAGTTTATATAAATTGAACCACATGTTTAAATTTTAAAAGATTGCATGTTGATTAATGAATTAGATACTTTTGTTGTTGTTTTGTTTTGCTTTGGTTTGGTTTGGTTTTTATGGTAGCCTCTTCTAACTTTATTTTCCTTTCAGATTAAAAGAATGGCAAGTTCATATTTTTCTGTTTTTAAAATGACTTTTTAAAATTTCTCTTTAGATCTGTATTGAACGATGTCTTGAAAGGGGGAAAAGTAGTGGTAGAAGTGATGACAACAGAGAGAGCTTGGAAAAGAGGTATTTTTCAGTCTTTGCCTTTAATCACCTTAATCCCAGTGTGACACTAAGTTTCTGTGCCATTTGGCGCAGAGGAAGAGCATGCCATACTTAACTGGGGCAGCGCCTTGTGTAGAGAGATGAGTAAATCAGTTGAGTCACACCTGGTACTGTCCTGTAAGCCACCTATGGTGAGAAGGGATGGGTACGTATACTCTTACAACATTTGCTTCTTTTGCAGGATTCAGACTTATCTTCAGTCAACAAAGCCAATTATTGACTTATATGAAGAAATGGGAAAAGTCAAGAAAATAGATGCATCCAGATCTGTTGATGAAGTGAGTGCCTCTGACCTGTCTTTGAAGAAAAAGTCAAGGGAAAATGTGATTATTTTTTTTTGGTATAGACAGGAGAAAAAGAAATACTGTAATAGGTTAATTTGCTTTTTCAGACATTTGAGACTAAATGAGAAGATTATTTTTTCTCCTTTTTGAATAGGTATAAAATGGGTTTTATAACTTTAGACTTGTTTTTCATGAGATGTAGGTGGCTTATTAATTCCAAACCTCTTTGCCCAAACACTGGAAAATTGGTACTTTGAGTTCTGTGATTTTGATCACGTTCTCTTTTTAAAAAATCTATAGTGTGGCCAGGGATATAGCTCAGCAGCACAGTGCCTGCCTGGCAAGTACTTGGTCATGAGTTCGATTTCCAGCACCAAAAAAGAAAAAAAAAATCCATAGCATGACTGTCACATCTTTCAGCTTCAGAGCCACAGGCTGCTTTTTCTCTTCCATCACAGGACAAATAGCTCCAAAGGTGCAGAGTTCCATGACTTATCTCTTCTCTGCCTTTGTAAGTCAGTGATCTCTGTAAACTGTGGTTTGAGCCCATGGTGCCTACAGAAATGTCTAGTGGCTTTTAATGCATTCAGGACAGGGTCATATATTTATTTGTTCATTTGTTTATTTGTTTATTTATTTATTTTGGTACTGGGGATCAGACTCACAACCTTGCACTTGCCAGGCAGGAACTTATGCCACTGAGTGAAATCCCTGGGCCTAGGGCCCTATATTTAATATGACTGTCCCGCGAGGTGCTCATAGCGCAGTTATGCGTGTCCCACCGGTGCTTCAGGCTGTGGTTTAGGGTTAAGCCTGATCTGCCTTCGCTGCGTCTCTGAATCTTCCTCTTAGGAGGTAATAAACAGAGGTCCAGAGGAAGAAGATTTTGTTGATCTTTTTTTAAATTCATGTCTAAAGTCAAATAGCTGAAACGAAGAAACTGATTTTTAAAATAATCTATTAAAAAATAATATATGATTTATTGCTAGGAACTTAGCTACATGGTAAGAGGTACAGGTTCTGGCTTTTGTTTGTTTTTTCATTTCTTTCACTTCGTTTTGGTGCTGGGAATTGAACAGATGACCTCACACATGTTATGTGGTGTTTTAATAATGTCTGCTTTTAAGATGATCGTTTTTCCTTTGCAGGTGTTTGATGAAGTTACGAAGATTTTTGATAAAGAAGGCTAACTCTGAACCTAAAAGCATTCTCAAAATCATGCTTGAATAATGCTTTGATAGCTGCTATCCAACCCCTTTTTAAGGCAGTTTTAATCTTTCAAAATTACATCTCAATTAATGGCTAGAAAATACATAGTAAGACATCAAATTTTTTATTTTAATTTAGTGTTTTGGTCACAGGAGTAGACAATGAATTCAGTTTTAACTTCATCTTAGTTATAATGGTGCTCACAAAACAAAGGTATCAGCTAGTTCTTCATTTTTATTAAAAAGATTATCCCTTTTATAGTTTGTGCCTTCTGTGAGCAAAATTTTTTAGTATGCATGTTATATCCTTTTAGTAGTTACAGCGTGACAGCTGGGCATGGTGGCCACACATGTAATCCCAGTATTTGGGAGACTGAGGCAGGAGGATTGCTGTGAGTTCAAGGCCACCCTAAGCTGCATAGTGAGACCTTGTCTCAAAAAAACAAAACAAAACAAAAAATATAATTACAACATGTTAGGAGTAGGGATTCCCACTTCCTTTTCTTGCAGGTTTCAAATTCTCACCTGTTAAGTGAATTCGTGGACCAAATTTTAAAGGAACTTTTTGTGTAGTCAGTTCTTACATAAGGTGTTTGGTAAACAACCTAAGAAAATGATTAATTGATAGTAATGTTTTAATATTTATCAGATAACTGACCATTTCTTATAAAGATAAAACTTAGTTTACTACAGCTTGTGCAAAGTTGTACGATAGGTTTGCTTCCAAGGTTTGAGTTGGGGTCACAAGGGACTCAGAGCCCGACAGAATTGTGAGCTTTATTATGACATAATCGGAGGGTGTGGGCAAGGATCACATCTAATGATCGTGTTCCTTTCGCTATGTTATATAGTGTTATTCATGATTAAACTGACCAACACAATTTGTAGAAGTGGAACCTTGAAATGCATGCGCTAGATTTATGCTGAAATGATGCAGTTCTCATGTTAGTAACAATTCAGGTTTTTCTGTTTGTTTCTTAGACTAAATATAGGGTTAGGGTAAAATTACAAAAGGCAATACAGTGGTTAGATTTCCCAATTGTATTTTATTTTCTGAAATACGTTTTTCATAGTTATTTGTTTAAGGAGATTTAAAAATCATTGCACTTTGGTCAGAAAAATAATAAATATATCTTATAATGTTTGATTCTCTTCTGGTACTTTTGTTTAGTGAGTTCTTTTTCAGACATCGTGTTGAAGCATTGAAAGGCACAAAATGTGTAAAAGGCTGTAGAGTCCAAATGGATTTTCTTTTATATATATTCTTCCTTTAAAAATCTCAGAAATTTATTTTTCCTTTTTTCCTTTTCCTTCTATCACTAATGCTGAGTGGTATGCAAGGTTCTTAATAGAAATTACTTAAATGTTTCTCATTTTTAGCACTTACACTGTTTGGTATACAGGGTTTAATAGGACATTGAATTTTTGTCTTCATAGAATTAGATTTTATATTTAGCATCATTGGGAAAGAGATGTGAGGGTGGACTGGCTGGACCGTCTGTCACCCCATAGGTCAGCAGGTTCACTCAGCTGATCTGGCTGGCCAGGCGGTGTTCCCTTCCTCACGGCTCCGTGCTGGTGGGATAGAGGAGGGCCGTTTCCTTGGTCGGGGTATACGAGTAGATGCACTCCCCTGCTAAAACCTGCACAAGCCCTCAGAAGGGCTGGGGGGATAGTGCAGTGGTAGTGTTTGCATGCACAGGGCCCTGGGTTTGATCTTGACCACAGGAAAAGAAATACTGTAAAGTAACTAGGAAGAGTGAGAACAAGTTCATGATTATTCTTGTATTGTAATGGAATCATTTATTTCTATGCATGTTATGAAACTTACTTTTTAATGAGAAACTGTCTAAAATATTTGCTATTAGGCAGCAAGTATCCCTTAGTACTGTAGCATTTTGATCAGAAATGCTAGAATTTGTACTCTGATTATTGCAATTTCTTTGAAGAGATGGTAATAATTTTTTTATCTAATGCTTCAGGCCAGCCAGTACAGAAAGAATTTTTGGTGGTTTAATCACCTACCTATAATGAAGCAAGATTTAAGGTTTTTTTGTTTTTTGTTTTGTTTTTTGGTGGGGGGTGGTACTGGGAATTGAACTTGGGACCTCACACTTGCCAGGCAGGCGCTGTGCCACTGAGGTAAATCCCTGGCCCGATTGAAGGGCTATGAGAGCATTTCTATTCACAGAAATGAAGAAATCAGTCACATGGGAATCTAAATATTTATACTGATTATTGTAAGAGCAGCCTAGCAGTTTTGAAGACTTCTGAGACTAGGTGTTTTGCTTCCTTTCATCAAATAATCTTCCTGTAGCATTTGAGAACAGAAACCAAGAAACATGGTAATTACTAAATTATAAGGCTTTGCTTTTTATTTGCTTTTAAATAGAAAAACATGTTGGCAATATTGAATTTGAAGTTGATTGAGATACATGTCACTTCATTGGTTTGATCATTCCATTTGTTAAAGATAATAGTCACTAAGAAGTTTTTGAATTTCTTTAAAGACCCTAACTTGAGTCTTGGTGTATTTTTTGAATTAACATTATTTCCATTCAGTGATACTGAATGTGTATGAATTATTTAACAAAATAATTCCAATAAATTTTGTGCTGTGGCCTTTGCTATTTGCTGGTTCAAATTTTTGTTTTTTTAAAACATTTAAGATTGGGAAGGTCCACTGAACATCTGAGTCCTCACACAGCAGCAGCAGAGTTCAAGATCAGGAGAATTTTCTGGTGTGCTGTATGTATTTTGTTTGGGCATCTTAAGCAGAAAGCATAATGGTGTCCTGTTTGTTCAAGAAGTAATCTAGATTGAGGTACGTGCACTTTATTTCAGCTCCCATGAGAAGCCTCAGTTTTTGTCTCTGTGAGGGAGAAGTTGACAGGTCAGTGAGTCCCAGGATTTGGGCTTTTGTAGACTTGCAGCTTTTTTATTTTGTTTTGTACCATACTTGGCATTTATGGGACTTTCATGCTGAGCTACATCCCCAACCTTTTTAAAATTTTTATTTTGAGATAGTGTCTCCCTTCGCTGTCCAGGGGCTCAGGCTTAGTGAGCCTCTGCCTCAGCCTGCACCATCGCGTCCTGCTGGACTGGTGACTTTGTCCTTGTACCTCTGGTGGTTGCCACACATTCCTCTGCTCCCTGGAGGTGATGGTGACTGAAAGAATAGGCCAGTCCAGGCCAGCATCTTTTCTCTGGAGGGCTGGGCCTTCATCTTTAAACAGGTACTAACTGTGTAAGCCACGGTGCTACAAAAACATTCTCTGCCATCTGTTCGGAGCACTGACATGGCTGAACCTTCAGAGCCTTCTGTTGGCTAATTTCAGTCTTTCTTACATACTCTTATTTCTGTTCTTCCTAACCCACCTACCTCTTCAGCCAAATTAGGTACTCTTTAATTCTAAGCACTTTCGTTTTTTCCATTTTTCTTTTTTTAATGAAAGAAAAGAAGCCTATTTACTGTATACCAAAAGAAAGGAGAACCACGGTCCTAATACCTATCACTTTCATTCCCTAGTCCCTTGGGCAGTGTAGGTACACTTGGATCCAGGTATGGGTGTGGTTATTATGGGTGATGATGTTAGTGTGGGGCCTCAGGAGGCTCTAAAGGTCACCATCTTCCCTGCTGTGGGGACCACTGAAGGACAAAACTGATTTCAGGCTGAGGTTGACCATACTAGTGTCAACCTATCACTCAAGCTCAGGCCTTTGTGGATGGATCCCTGCTGCCTCCACCATTAGAGCAGAGCCTGCTTTTCTTGGGTTTTCTCCATGGCTTTGTCCGCCTAAGACCCGGGCCTAAAAGAAGAGTTAACTTACTTTGTCTTATTTAGGGAGACAGGGTAATAATACCTCAGAACATTTCTCTAGGTGAAGTTCTTGCAGCCATAGAATATCATTTTTATTTATGAAACATTTCAAACACTGGCCTTTGATAGCCTAACCAACTAATACAGAGCACTTGCAGGGCTAGGTTAGCAGATACATTACTGACACAAATCACCGTGAGGAGAGAAGACAGACAAACGCCTGAACACCTAACCTGCGACTTGGTTTTTTTTGTTTTGTTTTGCGGGGGAGATCAAACTCATGACCTCCTGCTTGCCAGGCAGGCACTTATGCCACTGAGCTAAATCACCAGCCCATACCCTGTGACTTGTTTAAGGCATGATTTGTGTTTTCTTCTGAGGCAGTCAGGGGCTTGACAGTTGCTTTTTCAAAGCAAAAACAACAGTGACTCTTCACTTGGATCTACAGATACCTAGTAGGTAGCTAAAAGCAGAAACAAAATTTGACTTCCATTTTGTATGTATCTCCCTTATTACCTTAAAACCTTGGGTCAGATTCTTGCTCAAAATGTTAACCCCTTAGGGAGTATCTCTAAATGTTGGTGAAACAAAGTTGATTAGCCCTGAATTTGCATCACCCATTCAAGACTGAGGATGCTAGGATGAGTGGTTTGCAGGGACACTCAACTACCAAGTGCCCAGGAGTCTGCAGTCATTGCCTTTGACCTGTGGTCAACTTGGATTGCAGCAGAGCCTCCACAAAATTGAGACCAGATTGGCCCCTCGAGCAGTGAGGATTTCTCCCGCAGTCATCTTGTAGAAACATAGTGGAGAGAATGACTAACCAGACTCTAAAGACTGGTCTTGTTGTTGTGCTAACAGGCCAGTCTGGTCTCCTTGATCAGTCTGCGCCCCTTTCATCTACTCAAGCGGAAGGCCTTTCCCTACCCTCTGTGACTGCATAGTAAATCTGCCTGTGCCTATCACCTCAAAGTCTGGGAGGGTCTGTGACAGTGAGCCAAGAATCTTCTCCACAGGGTGAGTTGAGGTTCCCCATCGTCTCTTTGGGGGACACTCGACCCCCCCAGTGACATTACCATATCCCAGTCCCCATGTTACACCGTCACACTCTGGTTCCCAAGCACGCTGTGGACTGTCTTCTGTCCACTGGAATCAAGCAACACACACGCACACATCACGTGTCTTCATTTGGTCGCACAACCACATTTATAAAGGAAAAGATTTTAAAAGCTAGGTATGCCAACTTTAAAATGTCCTTATACTACTTTTGAAGGCTTCCTGGATGGAGTATGCTCGGAGCTATTGTGAAGTTGGAAAAATAGTGCTCGCTTCAGCAGCACATTTACTGAAATAGAAATTGGGAAAGTAAATGACTCCTGGACTCAATCTGAGCTGCTAAGGCAACCCCTGCATTAATCAAAGTCCCTAGCCAGTTGTTAAGCCCCAGTCGGGGAACTCTAGGTAGAGGACTCTGGGGGTGAAAGAGACTTCTCACAGCTACCTGGCCCCAAGGCTTACAGAGCCAGAGGGAAAGACAGTGGGTAGGTTCAGCAGTTTGCACTCAGAAGCACAGAGAGAGATGCCCAGCGCACCCTAAATAGTTTGAATTTTATAATGAAGCATTTTTAGAAGTGACTCCAAAGCAGCTGCCAGAACTTGGTCAGTTGAAATCTGTAGTAGTGGTAAGGCAGGATCCAAACGGCCTCTTCCTCACATCAGCCTTTTGCCCTCATTTACCAGGTGCAGATCTGGTGGGGTGGTACACACCTGCACTCTCAGCACTCGGAAGCTGAGGCAGCAAGATCAAGAGTTCAAGCCCAGCCTGAGCAACTA
>RJWM01009138.1:32500-69044 GCA_004363535.1 Dasyprocta punctata
GCCACCTGGAGGGTGTAAGCATCCTTGTACCAAATAATAGGAAATAGGCATATGCAAAGATAAAAAAGGAAAATATAACTTAAAAGCTTTAATAACAGGTAAAAGAATGTGGATTTTATCCAATGATTATTTGGCTGAGCTCAGACCAGAAAGTGAGGAAACTGCTAGGTTGCATGAATTAGTTAGACAAAAGCATTTCAGATTTTGGAGGCTGCTCTATTTTTCTCCTCTTTCTCCTCTCCACTGTCAGCTCTCTCGAGTTCCATTCTGAAACCCTTAATGGTTTTTCCATCTCACTAGGGACAGTTTGCAAACCCTCTCTGCCTTGGCCTGGGTTGGGGCTGGGCCCAGGGCAAGCTGGGAAAGGAGGCACTGGAAAGAGGAGGTGGGTCCCAGCAATAAGCAACCCACAGAATTGGGTCTGTTATTTAAGAAAAGTTTCTGGGTTTTTGGCTAATTGCAAAAATACATAATGGATGCTTTTTGCATCTGCTAGTTATTCTGGAACAGGCCTGCATCCAAGAGCAAACTTTAAACAAACAATAAGATTATGGAGCTTAACTATTTCAATGTGTAGCAGAAAAGAAAGCCAAACCCTAAGAAGTTACATTAACACATGCACTCTGATACAGGCACACAAGGAATCGTACCAATAGATCCACATTCGCACAAGCATGTTTTGGCACCGGTGCACACACACGCATGCTTGCATAGTAGCACCTAATGCACACCTGCATGCACAACTCACACACATGTGCCCAGTTATCAGCACCAATATACAGACTCTAAAGGCATACACACAAACGGCACACGAATACACACATATTCATGTAAACACACATTTGGGCAACACAAGCACACAGATACACAACTCCAGACGCAAGTACATGCATGCAAATCATTTTTACTACAATGAGTGTTTCTTCCAGGTGAGTGGATTCTCCCAGTCTGGGAATAAGTGAAGTATGCAGTCAACTTGACACGGGCTCTGCCTGTGTGGTATCAGGTGTAGTTCTCAGTGTGTCCTCTAAGGGGCGCCGAGGATCCATCCCGCTGGGTTCTGTCCGCTGGTGAGTAGTTTCTGCACGCAGCCCTACGCCTTTCCGTTCTGGAACACACACAGAGCTCGGTGTCCCCAACCCCAGCCTTCCAGGAGCCACCGTACGCATTCCTATCGATTCCTGCCCCGCCCCACCGACACCACCACAAGTCCCCTCCCCTCTCACAGAGCACATCTTCCGGAGCTTCCTGCAGCTCCTGTGACTGCTCCGTGGATAACCAGATGGCCAGGTCTCCAGTGTCACGTGACTCCCACCCAGCGCTTCTTCTCCAGGAGCAGCTGCCACAGCCCCACCTGCTTTTCAGTCTGTTCCAGCGCCTCCCAGTGCAGGACGCCCGGAGTCCCCAGGCTGTGTTACAACGGCTGAGTCCAAATGCCCACTGCCTACCGTGCTCGCCCCAGCCCGGAGGCCTCACTCTCCAGCACATAGCTGGCTTTTACTGTGTTTTACTGATACAGATGCCAGCCTCAAAACACAAGCTAGGGGCAGAAAGACCCACGACGGATGGCATGAAGTCCATCCTGCTGTGTCCCGCACCGGTAACTATGCTAAGTGCCGAGAACTCACCTCTCCCTGCGCACCCTCCCTGCCGGGCCGCGCAGACTTCCTCGCCATTCACACTCCAGAGTCCCTCCTCCTGCCAGCGGCGGGGCAGGCGCTGGGAGGACAGAGTTAGTGCTGTGAGCTGCAGAGGCCGAGGGGCCAGTGCAGCAGGCAGCTCACAACAGCGGAGTCAGGGCAAAGCTCAGAGAAGGCAGCAGCCAGGCTCCTCAGCAGGAGGGCGCGAGCCGAGCAGAGACTCGCACCGCTAACAGGGAACAGGGACGAGACTACTGGTGCTGCTTGGCAAATGTCTACTGGACTGGGAGCTGCGAGTTCTTGCGGGTGATCAGCCCTGCAGTCTGAGAGCTCAACCACTGCTCCCGCGCACCTCTCACAGCTGAGACCAGGCGCTGGGGGCAGACGGGAGAAGAGCATGCCAGTGCATTCGCTTCCTCTTGCTGTGTAATTTATTACCCCACAGCTCTGCAGGGCAGAGGTCCGGGTGGAGCTGACTGGGTTCGCAGGCCTCAGCATCACAAGCCGGAAATCAAGACGTCTGTCAGCAAAGCCCCGCTCTTCCCCGGCGGCGGCGAGAAAGAACCCAGCTCCGAGCCCATCGGCTGTTGGCAGAGTCCAGCTCTGCCTGGCAGCGCGGAGAAGCCTGCTGCCTTCCCGACTCCAGCCGTGGGTGCGCTGGGCACCGAGGCCGCTCTCACGCCCTTTCTGTGTGTCCCCTCCATCTACTTTTTCTTTTCTTCTTTTTCTCCTCCATTTTCAAGACTGTAGGGGCAGCCAGAATCTTGTTCATGCTTTGATCCTGGACTTCTCTGTCACCAGACAGAACTGTCCGCCTTCATTCACAGGGCTCCCGTGGTGGTACCCGGCCTGCCTGGGTGATGTCCCCATCTTACGCCCTTTGGACAGTGCCTTACCTGCAGCTGCGATGTTCCTTCTGCCTTGTGATGTGACATTCATAGAGGAGGGCATTGCCCAAGGTTGAAGGTCACTGGGGGCCACCAGAGAACTCTGTGCCGTGACCCTTCCCCATGTGGAGCCTTCCCCATGTCACCCCTTCCCCTTTGAGCTGGGCTGCACATGTGCTTCTGCTTTTCTGCCCAATGGAGTCATACGAGCCCTTAAAAAGTAAGTGTTCTCTGGCTGGTGGGAGAGAAGAGACCGAAGGCACAGGAAGTCCTTGGGATGGCTTTGGAGATGGAAGTGGCCATGCACCGGGGGAGAGGGGCTTCCAGGTGCTGGGGGTGGCCCCTGATGATAATCAGCAAAGACTGGGACCCTCTTCTGTACCTGCAGGAACTGAATTCTGCCCACCATTCAATGATTGTGGAGGTGGGTATTTTCTTAGAGCTCCAGATCAGAACTGGGCCCAGCCTCCACTTGGTTCTAGTCTTGTGATACGGAGAGCAGCCAAATTCCACCCTGTAGAACTGTAAGATAACAAACTGTATCATTTTAAACTGTTAACTTCATGGTGGTTTGTCATGCAGAGACAGAAAATGACATGCTGGGCACAGCGTTCACCACACTAGGGTCTTCTCCGATGATCCACCTGGGCCTTTATTCCTCCTCTTTCTGCTCCTCAATTTGAAAAATAGCTTCACGTGAATGTGATTCAGCCTTGAAAAGGTGGATTGTGGCTGGCAGGGTGTACACAGCGTGTGAGGCCCTGGGTTTAATCCCCAGTGACTCCCTCTGTCCCTCCCCAAAGGTTGATTCTGACTGGTGCTATTACTGGATGAAAGCTAAAGATGTTATATTCAGTAAAATAATCCAGTTACAAAAAGACATAGATTGGCTGATTCCACTGATAGGAGACATCAGACTTCCAGAGGCAGAAAGAATGGTGGGTGCTCGGGAGAGAGAAGTTATTGTTTAACAGGTACTGAGTTTCCATTGACAAGGAGGCAAAAGCTGTCTTTGTCTTTGTCTGTCTGTCTGTCTGCTTGATTTGAGACAGGGTCTCATTATGCAGTCCACACTGGCCTTGAACTTACTGCGTAACCCAGGCTGGCCTTGAACTAATGGTGATCCTCCTGCCTCAGCCTCCCAAGGGTTGAAATTACAGGGATGCACCACCATGCCCGGCTTCTCTTGCTTTTTGCACTATAGCACATCATGCATTCACCCTCTCTACACTTTCCTTTTTTGCATATCTTAATTGTGAACATTTTCTACCTGCACTGGAGATGACAGGTGACGATGGTTGCTCAGCAGATATTCTCCCTGCCACCCACTTACAGATGGCTGAAATGGTGAGTTCTGGGTTACGTGTTCATTATAACACAGGCAACTGACCGGTTCCACTGCGGCGTGAGTAACGTGGCTACAGGCAGCAGCCACCCTCTCACCCCGCATCCCTGTGAGGTGAAGGAATCCAGATGCAGCTGTTCCTTCTAGCGCCTGTCGCCATCTAGTCATACAATGGGCTTCTCTCTTTAATATTAATGTAAGAAAAAGGAACATGGTGAAGGCTTCAAGCGGTGGAAATTTTGTCTCTGTCCAACCCCCAGTCTGTCTCTCCACCAGCTCCTCACACAAAAAAGCAACACTGGATACCGGTTTCCAGTGTATTTCCCCACAGTATTCAATGTGTAAGTAAGCATATTCTACATACATGTAAACATGTTGTCTTGGTTACTTTCTCTCACTGCTGAGACAAAATACCTGACACCCAAAATTAAGGAAGGAAAGGTTTATTTAGCTCACAGTTTGTGGAGGTTTCAGTCCATAATCAGCTGACTGCAAGGCAGGGTGGCATGGCATTGGGGCAACAGTTCAAGTTGGCAGAAGACAGCAAAAGCAGCCAGAACAAAAGGAAGCAGGGAGAGCAAGCCTCTTTTCCTCCCTTATATTATAGGCAGCCCACCCACTCCTAGGAGGGTGTGGCACTCACACCATCTCTGTGCCCTCCTCTTGCACAGGACAAGGATCTTTACAAAGTGAGGATCCTGGCTCCCTGCTGAGTCACTTCATTAAACTTCTAAACTTCTCAAGTTGACGCAACGTATCAGCCATTTTACCTGTACATAAGTTGCCTTCCTCCTTGTTTCTTTTTTTGCACAATAACACATTATACACTTCCTTCTTACATATATTGGGATCACATCTTACCTGTATTATAGCTCTGTGTCGTTCTTTTTACTGGCTGTATAGTATTCTCTTAATCAACCCCCTACTATAAACATGTAGCTTGTTTCCAGACTTCTGCTACTATAAGCAATGATGCAATGCATATCCTGGTTTTTGGGTCTATGTTCTCAGTAGCAACTACATCAATTTCTATTTCATACTAATATTAGACTGTAGTGACTTAGTATATTAGGATGACAGCACATTGATTCTCTCCCCTCTTCCTAAATAGATTCATAGAATAATAATTGCTGTTTTGGTTACTTTTTACATTTTATTTATTTATTTTGGTGTTTTGTTTTTGTTTTTGTTTTTTTGAGACAGGGTCTTGCTGTATAGTTCAGGGTGGACTTGAACTTACTATGTAGCCCAACCTGGCCTTGAACTGTCAGCAATCCTCCTGCCTCAGCCTCCTGAGTGCTGGGATTAAAGGTATGGGCCACCATGCCCTGCACCTTTTACATTTTAAATAAGGCCAGCCTGAACTCACTATATAGCAAGACCTTTTCTCAAAAAAGAACAAACATTTTAAATAATATTCAGTATTGACAATATTCCTTGGCCCATGGCCCAAGGAATTCATCGTTCTGAGGGCTGAACCCAGGGCCTTGGTGTATGCAAGGCAGGTGCTCTACCTGCTACACCCTCAACCCTTTGCAAGTTTTTATCTTGACAGTAGGTCTCACTAAATTGTTCACTGCAAATTAAACTTGCATCCTTCTGCCTCAGTCTCCCAAGTAGCTAGGACTATCGGCATTCAGTCGTGCTTGGCCAGGACTTTACTTTTGGCTTTCACTTTGCAAGATAATATAGGTACCATTCTTTGCCTCTTTCTCCCAACTTTTCCCTGATTTTGTCATTGATAGCCTTCCTTTTGCACTGTCAAGTTTGATCATGTTTAATTTCTCTTCTTTAACCACAACTGATTCTTCACTATTTTGTTTACGGATACATCCTAAAACCTAGAAAGGAATAAACTTTCTTGGCATAATCACGTCAGCACCATCTGCGGTACAGCTGCTCTTGCTAGACGGTATCTCCTTGCTTGAGCTACAATTTCTTTTCCTGGAGTTTCTCACAGGCTCCTCTCTCCCCTTTATACCCCGGCTCTCGCTCTGCAGACCTCCCTGCCCCGTCCTCCTCCTCCGCACCCCTCTGCTGGTGCCCAAGCTGCTGGACACCGGTCCCCCTGCCTCCGACGTCTGGCCGCTGTTTGCATAAGGAGCTCACACTTCCTCCTTCACAGATGGCTTCCTGACGTCTCCACAGGCCTTCAATATTCCCTGTAACTGACGGTTCGTCCTGCAGAGATTTCTAGACCAGAAACCAAGACTCCTCTGCACTGAAAGTGTTTCTGCATTGTCTTCTGGACCCAGTGTCACTGCTGAGAATTCTGATGTCACTCTGATTCTCACTCCTTTGTGAAATTTTTCCTTATTTTCATTTTTCTCACTCCTGAAAGGTTCTTAGACTTAATTACCCCCTGTGTTTAAAAATATGAGGAAAAAAATAAAATAAAAAATAAAAATATGAGGATATCCACCTGAGTGTGGTTCACGTTTTGTTCTGATTTTTTGGGGGAGGGCAGGACATACAGTTCTTTTAATATGGAAACTTCATGAAATTTGTTTATAGGGGTTTCTCTTCCTTCCTTCCTTCCTTCCTTCCTCCCTTCCTTCCTTCCTCCTTTCCTTTTCTCCTTCTTTCCTTCCTTCCCACACTGGGAATCAAACCAGAACCTTGCAATTGCTAGCCCAGTGCTCTACCACTTTTTTTCTTCCTTTTTTGCAGTACTGGAGATTGAATCCTTATTATTTTTTGAGCCAGTGTTTTCTTGCTAGGTCACTAAGTTACCTAGGCTGGGCTAAAACTTGGGATCTTCCTGCCTCAGCCTCCCAGAGTGCTGGGATCACAGGTGTATGCCACCATGCCCAGCTGGAGAAATTACATAACTTGACCTTTAAATAAACAATTCCTCTTCTCTGTTTTAATCTGTTTTTGCTGAAAAAAAATTTTGTTGTACCCAGGGCTTTGCACATGCTAGACATTCTGCTACTGAGCTACATCCTCAACCTCTAGAATAATTCTTTATGTCTCATTTTAGAAAATATTTTCTACCTCCTTATCTTTTTATTTCACTCTATTGAGAAATTTACTTAACCTTCAACATTCTGTTAAATTTAAAACATTTTCTAAGTTTTCAAGAGCCCTCTTATCCTGCTTCTTCTCTCTTTGTACCATCCAGTTTTGATGTGATGGCTGTAGTACCTTATTAAATCTTTGAGAAAGTATTAACGGGGTGTTAATTTTTTTAAGTTCTTTTCGGTTCCTTGCATTAGTTGAGTTTCCTGGACTAATCACTTTATTGTCTTACTCTCAGTTGGGAGACTTTCCTTGGGTTGTCTGGGCGCCACTCCTTCTCTGGACTGCCCCCCTGCACCTGGCCAGGCAGGACACGGAAGGTCATTAGGGGCCAGCAGGTGTCTTCGGAAGCCGCTGCTTCCACTGGGGAGCAGGTGTGAAGTCTCCAGGTGCTGTGCACACAGAGGGAGCGGCTGTCGGGAGCCCCAGTCCACCGCTCTTTCCTTGGCCCTTTCCTCTCTGCGCTCTCAAGACCGAGGTCTCCTCAGCCGCCATTCACTGGCTCACTGTGGTCCTGAAATGCGTTGTGCTATCACGTCTGGTGAGCCTGCCTCTCCCTGTGTCCCTCCTGTGAGGAGTTTGTACCCTTTCTATCCTCAGCAGTCATCTGGGAAGGCTCTCAGGAGGAGAGGGATACCGGGAGCAGCCCGCTGATCACCCCGGAGACTGCTGGCCCTGGCTCTGTTCTCCGCAGTGGCAGCTGGGAATTTTCCTGGTTGGAAGTGTGGCTCAGAGCTCCCGCGCTCATCCCTCCTCCCTGATCCCCCACATCACTCCCTCTCCTCCCAGGGCTCTTTCCTGGGCTGCCCATCAGCTGACAGCTTCTGGGATCACAGTCCCAACACCGAGCCCTGGGATTTCAGTTCTAGGGCTTGGTTTGGGGAAGACAGATCTCAGGCATGTGTGCGGTTTTTATGTTGTGAGCCCCTAAAAAAGATCACATTATTTATAGGTGAAAATACACCAAAGGGCGCGGATAGGCCAGTGTGGCCTAGAGGGGCTGCTGCCCATCCAGCCGACTTCCTTGTCCCTCGCCTGGACCTGCAGCCTATGATCACCAGGGGACGGTTGCTGCCCCAGACTTAGGAGCCTCTAGAGCTCCCGAGACAACTCTGCAGCTGGACCTCCCAGGGGGATGGAGAGAGTCAGCCTCCAGACCGGAACACAGGTCTTTGCGTTTCAGAGGCTCCACATACAAGGTGCCCTGTACAGGGCACACCAGCCTGGTTTGCCCAGGACTAGGATTTCACAGCACCTGAGATTTGCTGTTATAAACCTGAACCATTCTAGGCACACAGGATGAGCTTCTCATTCTAGTTCGAGCGCTCCTCCCTCCTCTCAGGCTGGTTTTCATGGAGAAAGCCTTGGCACCTAAGGATTTTGGTATTTGTTGCGCCCAGTGTCCCAGTTAGAACCCCCTCACCATCCTCACAACACAGACTCACTCCTGCCTCTTCCCCATCACCTTGTTGTAAGGCAAGGGCAGAAACCCTTCTACAGCCTCCCTTGGGGGTCCCCCGGATCTGCCTGTACCCCTAGAGAGGGAGTTGGGCATGGACAGATGCATCCTTGTGCAGCAGGAACCTCAGAAGTCACACACAACATCGGTTTTTCTTCCTCTCAATTAATAGCATGGTTAAAAATGACGCTATATTAACATTTATCGATCATTTATTGTGTCAGGTCTCCTGCTAAACTCTTACTCAGTGTCATCTCTCAAATGACATCCCAGGCAGGCACTGTTCCTGCTTTACGCTTGGGGACGCTGGAGCTGAGCAAGGGTACCTTGTCAAGAGTCACGGAGGAGGAGGAGTAATTGCAGAAACAGAACACAAGCCAAGGAGTGCCTGATGCCAAGGCCCGAGAATGCGAAACAGACTTGAAATGTTCAGTTTAAGCCTTGCTTTTCTGATTATAGGTTTGCTCCCTCCTCCCAACTTTCTTAGAAAACCAACTCGCCAAAGCCTGCACCTCTAGGACCTGGTTTGTTTACTTACTGAGACATCGGGAGGGGTGTGCAGGGGTGTGCAGGGGCAGAGAGACGAGAAGGATCTGACTCCTCCGCACCACTCCTTTATCCTCAGGGCCAAGGGGCAGCAGATCACACTTCTCAAAGGTGAGTGCAATGACACAACCAGACCAACCACTGCAGCCAGGAAACTGAGCGCTACTTCTGCAGACACAGAGCAGGCGGCAGTGGCCACAGCCACTCTGGGAGGCAGGACCTGACGCCACCGCAGTGTCACACGGGCGAGTCGGTTCCATCCCCTGCCTCCGGGAGACCTGTTCATCTGTCCAAGGAAAGGCTGCTTCTGGCTCCGTGGCACCGAGCAGGCAGTGCGCAGAGGAAGTGCGGGGAATGCGCAGGTACGGGGTGGGGGCAGCAGTGCTCCCGGGCCTCAGCACCGCCTGCAGCCACTGATACTGAATCTGTTAAACTAGCCCTAATCACTTAATGAGCAATGAAAATGGTGCCTCCTTCCTCCACTTAATTGCCCCTTTGAAAACAACACACAGGAGATTTATGGCCCCACCATAATGGCCTCATAAAACCCTGGAGTTCAAGACTGACATGCCTTGTTTCTGGGAAGAATTTAGAGGCAAAAAAAAAAAAAAAAAAAAAGAAGACGGCAAGGAGTTCCTTGACTGCCTTGTCCTTGGCTTCTTGGAATCCAAGCCCATCAGCCAGCGCCTGCCTCCCTACATAGCCATATTGTTCCCAGTGTATTTCGCGAGGCCCTGCTTCCTGGTCACCTCTGTCACTGGTAGGGTCTAAGGAACACAGGCCAAGGGCACCAGCGAGGCCAGGCTCCCTGAAGGTCAGGAGGAGGGCCTGTCGGAGAGGACACCAACCTCTGAGCCACAGGACAGGAGGAGAGGGCAGGGGACGCACAGGCTGACCTCAGCCAGGGAAGGACACGGCTCACAGGGAGACGAACGACAGCAGCAAGGTTCATATTCTCTGCACAGAAATCGGTTTCTTTGTGCTACCTGATACCTGAACTCAGACTCGCTGGCATCGAAGTCGGGACTGTCCCTTGTGTTTGCTTCTCCCTGCGTAGTGATTCCTTTCGTTTGAACCAGCTGTGAAATCCCTAATGCTCATTGGAGGCCTCACCCAGGATAGGCTTTTCTTTTTTGTTTGTTTGCTGTGGTGTGTATGTTTTCTGAGACAGGGTCTCACTATGTAGCTTAGGCTGGCCTTGAATTCACTATGCAGCTCCGGCTGGCTTCCAACTCAAGGCGCTCCTTCTGCCCCACTGCTGGGATCACCAGTGCACACAACCATGCTTGGCTTTCTTTGTCTTTGAGACAGGGTCTTGGCATGCAGTTCAGGCCAGCCTTAAATTCGAGATCCTCCTGCCTCAGCTGGCTTGATGCTGGGATTACAGATCTGTACCACCACGCCTGCTTGGTTTGAGACTTTCAATTTTTTTTTTCTTCTGGAGGTTCTTTCACTGTATAGTTAAGTGGTTTTTTTCTTTCCTTTTCACAGTGGCCTTAATCAGCAGTTTTACTGTTTTATTTTATAGGATTCATGTTAGCTCACTTTGGAACTTTTGATTCTTAGTACAGTGGGGCAGAGGGATCCTCTTAGGACTTTATCACATTGCTCCTGCACTCTCCAGTGGCTTCACAAATCAGAACAAGGCCAGCCCTTGCAGAACCCCACTCTGCAGTTGCACCCTGCGCTCCCTTTGCCTGGGTCACGATGACCTCGTCATTTGCCTCTCCTGGTTAAGGTTTAGATCTGGATGTCTCCTAGAGCCTCAGGTGCCAAAGGTGGGGCTTTTGGCAGGTGATTGAGTTATGGGGCTTGTAGCTGACTTGCTCTTAGGAGCTGAGGCTGGTCAGAAGAGGCAGGTCACAGGGTGTGGCCTGGACCTCCCTCCCAGCTCCTCCCTTCTCTCTCTGCTTCCAGACACCCTGAGGTCAGCAGCTGTCCTCTGGCTGCCATCCTGTCCTGGAGCTGGATGACTGTGCCAGGACTGAAACTTCTAAAAGTGAGCCCCCAAAGGAGCCTCTCCTTTAGGCTGTGAGTGTTAGCTATTGTGTCCAGAGCGATGAGGAAAGTGCCTAAGACCCCCACAGCCACACCACTGTCTTAGCTGGGCCTGGAATGCTTTTCCATGGCATCCACATAGCTCCCTCACCAATCAACTTCAAGGGCCTTCCTCACCTCAGTAAATAAAATAGGATCCCTCCTTCTGTTGTCTTCCCGACTTCATTTCTGTCCATAGTGCTGGTGACTTTGCAAGACACAGCATACTGCAAGATTTGCTTATTTATTTTGCTTCAGGTCTGGCTGTCTCCACTAGGAGGTAAACCCCAGAGGACTGAAATTTTTTTCTTTGTTGTATCTCAAACATCTAGGACAATGCCTGTCACACAGTGGATGCTCAGAAGGTATTTGTTTGTTTCCATAGTGAGGGACAGCTGTACGTCCCCCGACCTTTCTTCCTGTCCTTTAGCTCAGAGGTTGCAAGTGGGCCTGGAGATTGGTGCCTTCTCCAACAGGCATTCTCTCCTGACTTTCTGGGGCACTGGGCATTCATAGTGCATCTGGTCTACCTTCCTTCTGAGACCTAGAAGCAGACCTGCAAGGAAACATTGGCTGAACTGATAGTGGGGCACTAACTGGAATAAAGCTTTGAAAAAGATAAAGCCCCACCCTCATGGAACTGAGCCAGCTGGCAGACGCAGGTGTTAGACAGCACAGGCCTAAGCAACAGTGCCTGTGCTAAATGCTGAGCAAGTAGGTGGCAGGTATGATGAGCGGTCTGAATATGTATGGCCAGGGATACCCAAGTGAGCTTCCCAAGAGAGGCTTTTCTTGGAGGATGGAAGATTAAGATGATGAGGGTTTGGAGACATGAGGCTTTGATTTAAAAAATGGTGCTGGAGAGTTGCCTCTCTAGATCCTTAAAGGTAATGGGACTTCATGCAGAAGGCAGCCATCTGCAAACCAGGAATTGACCCCTATTCTGCCATCTCCAAGCCTTGTGCCCTGGGGCCAGCCACTCAGGTCTGGAGCACTTGCTACCTCATTGATGGGATGAGGGTGGGAGCAATGTGTGAAATACTTGACAGCTGGAACTTGTAGGTACACCTTCAGGGCTGGCCCTTTCCCTGCTCCTTTCTTCTTTGTCAAGCTTTTTAGCATTCAGTGCCCCTTCCTTTGGCCTTGCGTGAGCACGGGGAACAGTACGAGGAAGGGAAGCATCTATTCATCCTCAATGCACAACTGTCAGCTCACAGCGATCAACAACTGACAGATTAGACTGATCTCTGCCGTTCCCAGCATGGTCCACTTTGAAGCTGCTGACCAGATCTTCCCTTAACCTCTAGGCTTGGTGCCTGTTGTCCCACAGGACCATGGCACTGGAATACATGGCTAGGGCAGGGAGTGGCTGCCACAGTGAGGCCATGAGGTACCCTGTGGTGTGGCTCTCGGGGAGCTCCCTGCACATGCACATACTCATGCATGTGCGTGCACACACACGCGCCACACAGCTGCAGACCATGAACAGCTCCCCCGTCTTCTGCTCCTAGGCAGGATGGGCTAAATCCTTCTCTGGTGATGGGTAAGTGTCTTGGTTACTTTTCATTCGTTGCTGAGACAAAACACCTGACACCCAAAATGAAGGAAGGAAAGGTTTATTTATCTTACAGTTTTTGGAGGTTTCAGTCCATAATCAGCTGGTTCCAAGGCAGGGTGGCATGGCACTGGAGCAACACGTCAAGGCAGAAGCCAGCA
Source organism: Dasyprocta punctata (assembly GCA_004363535.1). Classification (NCBI taxonomy): domain Eukaryota; kingdom Metazoa; phylum Chordata; class Mammalia; order Rodentia; family Dasyproctidae; genus Dasyprocta; species Dasyprocta punctata. Next base: position 45,152 of record RJWM01009138.1, read on the forward strand.
AAGGCGGCCAGAGTAAAAGGGGGAAGAGCAAGCCTCTTCTCCTCCCTTATATTGTACACTGGCCACCCACTACTTCAGGGCAGGTGTAGCATTCACAAATCTCCTTGCCTTCCTTTGCACAGGATGAGGATGTTTACAAAGTAAGAACCCTGGCTCCCTGCTGAGTCTCTCAAACTTCTCCAGTTGACACAATGCATCAACCATAACAATCCACCCCTTGTCAACTGGGCAAACAGACAATTTCTTAAATCAGCCTCCAGATACAAAGTGACGCTTATTCTTAACATTTTGCAACTTAACAATCCTTAAGAACCAGCATTAAGTCTACCCACATTATATTACATTAGAAACATAACATTTTGTCCTTGGACCCCCAAGACTCATGCACATCCCTTTATGCAAAAGGAATTATTTAGTCCATCTGCAAGAGTTGTCAAAGTCCTAACAGTTTCAGCATTGCCGAAAAGTCCAAGTCTCAAATCTCCTCTGAGATCTAAGGCAAACCTTAGCTGCAAGCCCCTGTACAAATGAAAACAAAGTTAAACACTTCCAACATGCCATGGCACAAGACAAACATTACCATTCCAAAAGGTAACAACAGGGGAATACAAAGGATTAAGACCAGAACAGGACCAAAATCCAGCAGGGCAAACATTAAGTCCTGTAGTTCTATGTGCACCATTTGAGACAATCTGTGGCAAATTGTGAGCTCCAAAGGGCTTGAGTGGTTCCACCCTCAGGGCCCTTCTGGTGGTTACCAATCCCACAGCTTCTCTCTTAGGCTGACTTTGCTCCCTTGTTGCAGGTTTCCTTAGATGATCCATGTTCCTGGCTTTTCCAAACTTCTGAGTTCTCCACTGCACTTCTGGCTTCACACTCACAGCTTCACACACTGCCCTCTCAGGGGCACACTGCCTGGCCTCCCAGGTCTTCTGAAATCGAGGTGGAAGCCTTTTTAATCTCCGGACCCTTGCACCATATGGATAATGCCAAGGTCTACTGCCAGCTGGAGCAGTAGGCTCTCCTCTCTCTTGGCTGTAGGGGTCAAGTTCCTGGATCCCTGGGCACCCTGAACCTGATTCTGAGGAACAGAGTCACTATGCTGTCTCCATTCTGGAACATGGTGCTCTGAGGCTTTCTCCTCCAAGCAAAGTCTTTCACTTTTGCAGTTTTGAGGCTGCAAAGCATGGGGACCAGCTGCCTCTTCCCGTGATGCCTGTAGGCCACCTTTTTTGTTCTGTTCCTTCTCAGCAATGAAGAGCTCAACTCTCTTTACAGTCCACAGCTTGACTGGAGCTTCCTTTCTGGCCAAACTCACAATGTTTTAAATCATGATGCTGGGCTTTTTGCTCTTGATTCCAAACATAAATCTGGCTAAAAGCCCCCAACAATAGCCATGCCACCACTTCAACATTCCACTGCCTTGAAATTTCCTTTGCCAGACTAATCAGTCCATTGCCCTTAATATCAGTCTCAGGCAAAGTCTCTGGGCATGGACAGAATGCAGCCAAACTTTCTGCCAAGCCATAACACACATCGTGTGGAGTCCAACAACCAATGCAGTCCTTCTTCCCAGCAGAAACCTCTGGAGCCTGGTCTTTACCGGCAGGCTTTCTATCAGTCTTCTGATCTTATGAACTCTGACCAGAATCTCCCCTACAGAACAGCCTAAGCTGTTCCAGCTCTATGCATTCAGGCAACATCTCCAAACCTTCCCACAAGTCATTTCCAAAGGCTCTTGAACCACATGGTCAGGTTTACTCACAGCAACGACCTCACTCCTGGTACCAAAATTCTGTCTTGGTTACTTTTCACTCATTGCTGAGACAAAACACCTAACTCACAAAATGAAAGAAGGAAAGGTTTATTTATTTTACAATTTTTGGAGGTTTCAGTCCATAATCAGCTGGTTCCAAGGCAGGGTGGCGTGGCACAGGAGCAACACTTCAAGGTAGCAGCCAAGCAACAGCAGCCAGACTAAAAGGGGGAAGAGCAAGCCTTTTCTCCTCCCTTATATTGTACACAGGACACCCCCTAATTCAGGACAGGTGTAGCATTCACAAATCTCCTTGTCTCCCTTTGCACAGGATGAGGATGTTTACAAAGTAAGAACCCTGGCTCCCTGCTGAGTCTCTCAAATTGCCACAATGTGTCAACCATAGCAGTAAGTAAGTGTGAGAAGTTGACAAGGAGGCATCAAACAAGGTTGTTCCCACAATTAGCGCCAAGGGAAGATTGGCTCAGGCATTCAGCACACTTCCACCTACAAGGGCCGGCTCCAGCACAGGGAAGCTTGTGAGCCTCTCCTGGCTTCAGTGGCCATGTCTCAGCACAGCAAACGGGCTTGTGTAGATAATTATAAGTCAACTCCACACTCGTGAGTCCAAGTGGGAACCCACAGAAAGAAAATCTGCATTCCCTGTGAAGCAGAGTGTGATAGAAAAGCTGTTTGGGGTGAGGTGGCTGCCTGAGCTGGGCTGAGAAGGGACAGAAGGCTACCAGCAGACAGAACTGCTTCGTAAAGCACAGGGTAAGATAGCGTGAGACACAGTGAAATGCCTGGGACAGGGGTAGAGCACAGGGTGGTTGCAGAGCTGTCTCACCTCTTATAATTTGGTTGGTTCACAGCCCTAAGAAACCCTCCCAGGACTCGGTACCTGCCCACCTTTCCTTGTGCCCGCTGTACCCAGAGGGCTTCGGATGAACTCCTAGAGACCAGAAGACCTCTGTCCTTCCTGTGACACCTCCCTGCTTGGCCATTTGTTTCGTTCCTTCAAGTTGGGCTCCCCGTGTTGCTTCAATGTCCCCTGAAAAGGCCTCCCGCTTCTCTGTCCCTGACTTCATCCTCCCAGGACAGAGGGTCCTGCTTGCTCCAAGGAGGTCTTCCTGGCCACTCAGGCCTGCACTGGCCTCCTCTTCTGGTCACCTAAAATGGCTTCGGTACCCATGCCAGCCTGTGCAACAGTATCTGCTTCAGGAAAGCCACCATGGCGTGTGCAGTGTTAGGTTGCTGCTTCTCACAGCAAGAAACCCACTACGGTCAGTTTAAACCCAGAACAGGGACACGAACACAAGGGACCTGGGAGTCTAAAGGAACCCAGTCTCAGGAAAGCCCTCGGGAGCCCAGGGGTATGCATGTGTGGGTCTCTCCCTGTCTCCTCCCAGACTGGCTTTCACTGCCCTCAGATCGCACAGGGGCACAGAAGATGGCTCACAGCAACTGACAATCCCGCCATAGAAAAACAGTCTCCAAATTCCCGAGAGAGAAGGTGAGTGGCCCAGTTAAGCTAAGGGTTCAGCTCCTGCCTGCTCAGCTCTGGGTAGGGGGATGGGATCACACAGGGCCACCAGGCTGCCCCACCAGGAACTGTTTCTGAGTCACGTGGATTGGTGTGTGGGCAGCTCTGAGAGAAGGGAAATTGTCACAGCCCAGTGGATACTCCAAAGATGTTGTTGCAGTCAGGGTTTACAAGGGAACATATTTACTACAGGACACATAATTTATAGGATTGTTTTATAATATTCACACAAAGAGTCAAATGCAGAAGAGTGCAAGCAATCCATCCAGGCACTAGAGACCCGAAGAACCCAGTTGAGGGCCTGGATCCTGCAGCAATGAGTCCAGTTAGAGACCTAGGGCCCATGGCAATGTCATCTACAAGTCCAACTGGAGACCTAGAGCCTACAACATTGTCTCATGCAAGTCTGTATCAAGGACCTCCACTGGGAAGGCCCAAAGGTCAGTCATGGAAGCTAGAAAGTCTGCACCAGTGGGATAAAGGATCTGTGCCACCAGGCTGAGAGATCTGCACTGGAGCCAGGAAGTGATGCTCAAGGTAAGGACCTCAGCTCTCCCGAAAAGCGCTGCAGTCATCCTCAGTAGCAGTGAGGTCCTGAGCTCCTCTGGTGATGAGAACAACTGAGTTCATATCAGGAAAACCAGTATGACAAGTTTCTCCAGGAAGATCAACAGCATACTGTCTTCCCCTCCAATTCTGCTTTTATGCTGTTGGCAACAATCCTCAGGTGGGCCTTCCTCACCTGGAACCGGACTGACTCAGTTCAGCTGGGTGTTACAAGTTGACCATTAATTAATCCAACAAAGATGTTCATTTTATACCTATACTGTGATACTAAATGTTCTTCTGAATTTCTAGATGATCCTAGACAATCCTGTTCTCCTGTGACTTCGGGCAAGTCCCTGCCCTCTTGGAGTTGCAGCTTCTTCACATGTAACACAGCGGATGGTGGGACTGAGTGTTCCCTTGGGCCCCATAACTCTCCAGATTTTGGGCCAATTACTTACCCTCCCTGAGCCTCACGTCTTCTAATCTGTAAAATGGGAGTAAAGACAGCCACTTCATAGGCTATGGTCAGACGGTGCACACAAAATATTTCACATTCACTGCACATCTCTTCTGACCCTTCTCCTCTGTTGCACACCAGGAATCTTAGAGGAATAGCTGTGTTCTCAAGGTTTGCACAGTGAGGTGGGGGAAGGAGTTAAGCAAGCATTTAGCACCTAGTGTGACAATGGCTGTGACACAGGGAAGCACAGATGCTGTGGGAATTCAGAGGAGGAAACTTAGCCCTGAAGTCTTCCTGGAGGAGGTGGCATGCGCTGAGCATTTTGGATGGGAACGAGGACAGAGAGAAGAGGAAAGGTGTTCCAGGGAGAAGCACTGACATTTGTAAGGGGCCCACAGGAGAAAGAGAGAAAGCAGTAGTCTGGGGCAGGAGTGGGAGGGACACAAGAGATGGGCTACAGATTCATCTCCTCCTAGATTTATTTGTACTTTTTATCCATGAAGCTTCTTCGAGGGGAAAAACCAAAAATACTCCATGTTTTAAACCTGGGAATCCCCTGGGTGGAGTTTTCAAGTGGAGATGAAAAGAAGTGAGTCTTGACCACAATGGAGCACCGGAGAGAAAGATTCTTTCTGGATTAGGCTGCCTGGCTGGTCTCCCTTCTGGCGAGGGAAGCCACGCTCACAGTCCCATCCAGTGGCTGGTCCTAGGGCTGGGGATGCATCTAAAAATAGGACGGTGAGTGAGCCAAGAGCAGCCCGGTAGGCAGGCCTGGGAGGGGCGTGAACATCTCCCTCCACTGCAGGAAGCAGACACATTACATTCTAAGCAAAGGCGGCTCTCAATGCGCCCGGGAGAAAACAGGCAGTTACTGCACCCAAATGTGCCACAGCTCCGTTAAAGACCGCACAACCGCTCCAGAGGCAGCAGCACCACTCCAGCCGCTCTGCTGCCCCCTGTGAAGGCCCTCCTTCTGGGTGCCCGAGCTTCTAGACTCTTTGTGGTGTTCTACGCTTTGACCAGATGTAAGATCCCCTGGGAGTCTTGAGGTGAGCGACTGCCCATCTCTGTGCCTCTCAAGGCAGTCTCGGGGTCCTCGTCCGAATGGACTATGGTAGGAACTCAAGTCTGCTGGCCTGAAGGGTGGTGAGAGAAGAGGTCCCGGAGGGGTCAGGGCTGCAGGTGACCTGGGAGGTGGCTTCTAACCTTGGGCATTTTCAAATTTAGCTGCAGCTCCCAAAAGGTGAGTCTATATTTGCAAATCCCTAAGTACACTCGGGATTTCTACCCCTGTAACATGGGCACTGAAGGTGGAACCACTTTCTAGCTGGATGACCCTAGGTGGCAGCTCCCTTCCACTCTGTGAATCTCAATTCTCATTGTCTTTCCCTTCCTCCCCCACTTTCTCTCCCTGTCTTCCCCTCTCCACAGTACTAGAGAATAAAGCTAGGGCATACATACTGAGCTATCTCATTTTTTATTTTGAGGTAAGGTCTTAGTAAGTCACTACAAGCTGGGCATGGTGGCGCATGCCTGTAATCCCAGCACTCGGGAGGCTGAGGTAGGAGGATTGTTGCGAGTTCAAGACCAGCCTGGGCTACAAAGTGAGTTCAAGACCAGCCTGAACTGCACAGTGAGACCCTGTCTCAAAAAATAGGGCTGGGGATTTAGCTCAGTGGCATAAGTGCCTGCCTGGCAGGCACGAGGTTGTGAATTTGATCTTCGGTACAAAAACAAACAAACAAACAAACAAAAAAACACAATAAGTCACTACATTGCCTGGGATAGGTTTGAACTTGAGATCCTCCTAACTCAGTTTCCTAGAGTTCTGGGATTACCAAGCATAAATCACCACATCCAACATTCTCTCATTTTAAAATTTAGCATAGTTTTTAATTCATTTTTTCCTGGTTAGTTAGTGCATACTTATTGGGGGTATTTTGAAAATTTAGTCAGGCATTTTTGAAAAGATTCTACTCTGAACATGATCCCAGATTCATAATAGGCAAAAAAAGCTTCAGCTCAGAGTTAAAGTCTCTGTCTCCTATTTCTTGTTGGGTTTTGTTTGTTTATTTTCTGAGACAGGTTCTTGCTATAACTACTAGGTCAGTCTCAGACTTGTGGGCTCAGTCTCTGCCTCCCGAGTAGCGGGGACTATAGGTGTGCACCCCAATACCCAGCACATCATAACCACACAGTTCTCTCCCCACAAGATTGCACTGCGATTGGTATCTGACATATTAAGTATGCATAAACCTTAAGAACTTTTTGTTGGCATGTTAACATGTTTATAGTGAAGTTCTTGTATCACAGGCATACAACTTGATGAATAATGTTCATGATTTTAATTCCTTAAAAATAAAAAGTTAAAATCACCTAAGTTTAAACCTGTTGACATTTTGGTGTATTTCCTCCCCTTTCCAACCACTGAAATCAAGCTATGTAACTTTTATAGCCTGCTTTTTATATGTGGCATCTTATCATGAACACTTTTTCATGTCATTAAAAATTCTTTAAAAACAGTTAACACTTACCTAGTGTTGCAGAGAATGGATTCAACCTGAGTACAGAATAAAGCTAGTTGGAGCCTGCTCTAAGGCACCGATTCTTGTCTTGCTACCTACCCAAGCCTCCATCTTCTTGCTCTTCTTAACACTTTCCCACTCATCCTCTACCTTGGAGCTCTACCAAGATGATAAGGGCTTAATATTTTGCGGGAGGTGAACGTTACCAAAGAATCAGCTTTTCTCCCAGTTCTATAATGAAGAAACTGAGGTTTATGATGGTCAAGGGGATTGCTCCCGGTCATAAAGCCAGATCATCTTTTCATGGAGCCTCGCTACCTGGACTCTGCTTGGGTCACTTCTCAAATGGAAGCCACTCTCCGTCCTCTTCCTCTCCAGCTACTCACCTGCATCTGCAAGGGGATGTGTCCTGCCCTTGCTCATAGGAGCTGAGTGCCAGCGGGGCAGCCCGTCACAGGTGAGCAGCTCACACAAGGCTGAAAGATGGATGCTGCACAGGGGGACCAACTCCAGCCTCCCTCCTGGCCTCCTCTCCTCTCCCTTTGTAGCAGGCACTGGTAATGCCTCCTCTTCCTCCCTCCTAACGGCATTTTTTTTTTCTTTTCAGTATTTATTCTCATCTACACAGCAACTCACTTTGTGGGAAGATGACTCATTCCCAGTCCAAGAGTAGGTACATCCTAGACAAACAAGGAAGTCAGTTCTCCTTGCCAGTGGTTGGTCTAAGATCAGGATCCACTTCTGGCCAATGAAAGTAGAAGAGAAGTTTGGGGATGGGGAAGAAGCTTTTCTTTCCTAAGAAACAGGCAAAGAAAGGTGTAACCTCCCTTGTTCTGGACAACTGGAACTCACGCACGGCAGCTCTGCCCGCTGCCATTACCTTGTACCAGTCTAAAGATGAAGCCGAGTCATTTCGGGGTAGCCAGGCTGAGAACATCCAGGAAAAGGGAAGCCAGAACCCTGACTGCCCCCTATTGCTGAACTTCTTGTTTCTGTACAGCTGCAATTCATTTGAGTTTTATATTACATGATGCCCAAAACATCCTAGGTGTTAAACACTTCCGGTACATCTTGGGGGCTGTACAATAGGAATCTTACACCACTTCCCAAATCCTTCAGTGGTGGTGGCTTTTCTTCTCTTTCTGCTTTTTGAGTCTTTTTTCTACCTCTTAATGTACCAAAAACTGTAAGGAAGGCACCTTGTACTCTAGTTGTGAGTAAGAATGGGGATTTGAAAAACAGCTCCCAGCTCCCCCATATGATAGTAGTTGTGCTTTTAATATCCATTGATGGATTAAAAATCATGACAAAAATAAAAACAACTGCAAAGCCTTTACATGTGTTTGTGTTTATCCATTGTAGCAGCATTTACATCCATTTGAGAAGCAGTCATACTTGTGTGAGACACACTGTGCACCCAGCTTGGGGACATCTCTGGGTGCTCTGTGGTTTCCAGATGCCTTGAGCGACGGGGCCTAGAAGGCGATCATCTCAGAGTCCTCCCGGTGCCCCAGGAACTTCTCTGTCGGACGTGGGCCTTGCATCTTGCTGCAACCACACAGGAAATGAGTGGTGGGCTGGGGTTCAACCAGTCTGGTGGACAGCACCTCTCTCTTTTGGCTTCCCTGGAAATGAGAAGCAGGGAGGCCTGAGAGCACTGAGTCTTTGAGGGTGCAAAGCCTAGGTAGATGGCAGATGCTGACAGCCCCAAATAACACGGAGCATACTTCAGATGCCACGTGTGGTGTGCGGTTTAGGAGCGGCTAGAATTACACCCCTGGGGCTGAGCCAGCATTGTCTGAGCCTGAGCAGAGCCTGGACCCTGCTAAAGCAAGGAATGAGTGGGGGGTCTCGGAGCTGCGCAGTGTGGCGGTGAGGCCAGGAGGCCGGTTTCTTGCTGGAGATCCGGTACAGGGACCTTCTGCTTTTCGAGACTTGTGTGCTCATTTGCTCATTTGTCCATTCAGCAAGGTGGTCCATCAGGCTACTCTCAAACGCTTATGGAGTTGTGCAACTCCTCAGCCTGGCACAGGGGTCAGGGATGAGGGGGCCCAGCCCTGACTCCAGAGCTACGCACATCCCTTGTGCAGCTGGAAGCAGGATGGAGCATGTACTAAAGTCTCTCTGGGTCCAGCCAGGCCAGAGATGTCTTGGCCCTTTTGCCTGGGCAGAAGAGAGGAAAGAGAAAATGGGAAATGTTTGTAGGAGATAAATGGTCATCTTCTGAGAGTGGCTCTCCAGGGACAAATAGGAATGTGCCAGGCAGGTCACTGAAGAAAGGCGCCTCCAGGCAGAGGGCCAGTGGGTGAAGAGATCAGTTGTCTGTCTTTGGGTGGGAAAGCCCTCAGGGATTTTTGGTGCTCACTTGTTAACAATGGAGAGGTGGGCAGGGGTGGAGGTTTTTGTTGGTTCCTGTTTTGTGTTTTTGGTATTAGGGATTGAACTGAGGGCCTTGTGCATACCATGGAAATGCACTACCTCTGAGCTATACCTCCAGCCCAAAGCGAAGTTTTTCAGAGGGAAAGATGGGATTTGTTGCAATCAAGTTCTTAGAAGACAGAAAGACTGTTTGGAAAAATAGACAAAACTATTTCGTATTGAAGTCTGGAAGCCTGGGTTGCCCTGATTTTGATTAGCAAAGGCTCAGAGTGGGAGGGCACCTGGAACTTGGGGTGAAGGCAGCTGATGTGACTGTACAGGATGTGTATGTTGTGGGGAAGCAGGACCACAGCCAAGGTAATGGAGAGAAGCACTGCGGTTGGTGTGCGCAGGTCAGTCCCGCGGCTCGGCCAGCAGGCTACTGAGTCAGTCTGACTCCTGACAGATGCGGGCAGCTAGTTTAAGCACAGGGCAGAAGAGGCATGGCTCTACCTGCCTAGGGGACAGGGAATCAGAGGGGAGGCAGGGAGACCAGCCAGTTGGCCACTGGGGTCAGAAGAGGAAGTACGGATACTGGGCTGAACCAGGACAGAGACTGACAGACAGGAGAAGAGAGGGTTTCAGAGCAAGTTCTGAGACACGCCAGGCCTCAGTGACTGCAGATGGTTGGAGAGGGCAAGCAATGAGCAGAGGATGATGGCCAGTTTCTGAACTGTGCGACCAAGCTGATGGCCAAGCCACCCCGGGAGATGGACAGCTCCAGGTGCTTTTCCATCTGGTCTGGAGTGAAAGGGAAGGAGGTATCGGCCACTCTGGGGCCGGCCCTTGGGCATACCTCCTCACGGTCAGCCTCCCGTCTGGCCTCTTGGCCTCCAGCTTCTTCCTGTCTAGCCCAGCTCCTGGAGACTAAGTAATATAAATGGGAGCTTTAATCAGATCACTGCACTACCGGAAACTTTTCAAAGATCCCTATTGCCAGCCCATGAGCCTGGCGAATAAAATCAGCTATCCTCTGACACCATTTGCCTCCTTTGTCTCGGTCCCTTGATGCTCTGTGCCAGCCACAGGGAATTAGAACTGTAGTAATGACGACAGCCAGTAGCTACCTGGCACTGGAACATGCAGGCTGTGCTCTCGGAACTTCATTCTCAGGGTACCACAGAAGTCTTGCATTCCCCAGAATGGGCCCTGTATTCTTGCCGCCACACCTCTGCACCCACAGTTTTCTCAGTCTGTGCATCATAGCTCTGGATCATCATCAGTTCATATCAAGTCTAGCTGGATAGACAGACACATGAAAGACAATGATAACCAGGAAAGTGCAGTGACTGAAACGTTAAGGGGACACAGAGAGTGTGTTCAAAGCAGAGGTCTTTGAGAACTATTCCAGGAAGCTGAAGGCATCTGGGGACTGTTCAGGCTGGCCCTTTGGACCGTTACTGGGTTAGCTTTGAAAGGGCCCTCATGGGGACCTTTCAAAGGTCTGGGAATTTGGGGCAAGGACCAACTTGGCCAAGCTGGGCAAGGTCCCTTTCTCATGTTCCTGTCGTCCCTACTCTGTCTGCATCCTAAGTGACCACCTTATTCAGGAAGCATCTGTGTGGCTCCCTCCTCCTAGTCACAGTGAAGAAGGCAGAGGCTGGTCTAACTCAGCACTTGGATCCAGCATCTGCCCCTGGGGCAACCTCCACACAGATCCTTGGGACTGGCACAGTGAAGGACCAGAGGGATGAGGGCGACAAAGCAGGGTTCCCCCTTCCTAATGCTCTTTCACCGGTCAGATCTACACTCACTGCCTTCCCCGGGCCTGGCTCAGACCCCTCTGGAACAAGGCACTGCAGCCAAGGCTGGGGTTGCTGCTCTCATCCCTGGTGCAGGAACAGCCTGGCCCTGAGGGGCATTGCCACAGTGGGGTCCCAAGTCACCCCACAGATTGGTTGGAACTGCCTGCCTCAGGCTCCTGAGGAATGAGCCAAGGGCGACTCTAGTTTGAGGTATGAGGAGGAAAACCTTCAGGGCCACTGTGTGGCCCGAAATGCTGTTGGGGTGTGGGTGTCTAGGATTTCCTGTGGGCCCTAAACCTCTTCTGCTCTCTCTGGGTTAGGGGTCCCCCAACACTGTGATGGAGGGCTTTAGAAATACGTAACTCTGGGATGGCCTCCAGCTAGAGGTCTTAGCGGACTGTTCCAGGAAGCCTTAAGGAATCTGGTGACAGCTCAGGCTGGCCCCTTGTGACTCTTTCTCTCCGGAGCTCTGGAAGGGCAATTACAGGACACTCCCAGAGAAATCCTGAGCAGGGACCTGAGATGACTTTCAGCCCCAACCCTCTCTCCTAGACTGAGAACTTGGTAAGTTCTTGCCCCACCACTACTGCTGGCCTTGCAGTATGGCTGGGCCAGTAGTACCTCTACAGAGCAGGGGGTGGGGGCAGGGGGTCTTGGGGGGTCTAGTGCAAACAGCTTTGGACAAGGCTGGGAATTTCCACTCCTATCTAGAGAGCCATCAATGCTGTGTGCCCTGACCTGGGCCTTTGGCCTCCAAAGGGCAGTGGGAAGGCCGGCCCCAGGGCCAATCCCTGGCCATTAATCCCTCCTGCCAGTCTGCATATCCACCCAGTGTGGTCAGACAAAGGGCTGCCCAGCCCAGCCAGTGTGTTCCTCCCGCCCCAGGGGCTCCACTCAGACGCTGGGCCGCCTGGAATCCAGGCCCATGAGAAAGGGGCCGCCTTCACTGGCCATCTTATGCCCGGATGCTCAGCCGCATCACGTCCGGCCCAGGGCCTGTGAAAAGAGGGCCCAGCCACGCTGAAAACACGGATTAGCCCTTGGGCCGCCCCCTGACACTGGCCTGCTCCACTCTGGGAAGCAGGCCCAATGGAGGGGGCCAGACAGGCACAAAGAACTAGAAAAAGTCTAGGTTCTCACCCTTTTGGCCCAGCTCCCCGCCCACTAGGATCAGCATAGCCAACTGAGCATTCGGTATCATCTACTGAACATATGCTATGTCCCAGGTTGCGTACATGGACTACAAAAGCGAAAGTATAAGAAAATTGCAGTTGGTCGTAAGAGGTAAAATCAGAGCCAATCTTATCCTGACCCCTTCACTCTCTGGAGGCGTGAGACACAGGCTGTGGCGGATTGCTCCTTTGGAGGAGCTGTACCCCTAAAGGGAAGCAGGCAAGGGGGTGGCCAAGGTGCTGTCGGCACTGCCTCTGTGCCTGACTCTGCTGCAGGATTACACTGCACCTGAATGAAAAGATGCCGTTTCTCCCCCTGTCCTCCTGGTTAATACTAGAAATGCCTGTCATATAGTCAGGGAAAAAGACCATCTTACCAAGTGCCAATGCGGACCAGGCACTTTTGTACAAGATTCATAACAATGCTTAGAAAAGATGTTATCGCTCCCATTTGGCAGGTTGGGAAATGGGCTCAGATGGGCGGTCGCTCTGCTCTGGGAACTGGAGTCTGTGCTGCTGAGGCTGCTTGTGTTGCGCTCCTCTCAGTGAGCTGTCTGCGGTGACTGCACTGTCCTGTGTTCCTCACAGACTGAGCTGTGGCAGGAGAATGCTCATTGGAGAGGATACTGAGGCAGAGATTCTGTTTCAGCATAAACCCGGCTAGTTCCTTGTCATTGTGGGTACGGCACTGTCTCTAAATCTCCATCCTGCGCTTCCACATTCCCCGACCAACTCTCTGACAGCTCCTCACGGTCCATCTCTCCAACTGATTGTAAAACTCATCGTCTCTGTCTTGCCTTGAGCATTCACAAAGGGCCTGGCCCCAAGTGCCTGGTGAATGATGCAGGCTGAACTAGGGCCGGAAGAACGGAAGGAAAGATGGCTTAGGGGTGGTGTGGCACTGACAGGACCTGGCAAAGGCCTGGAGGTAGGGCTGAGGCAGGAGGAGAAGAGGGCACCCATGTGAGATCTGGAATGCCCGGAGGAGACCAGGATGTGGTTGGAGAGTCTACTGGGTTAAGTGAGAGAAACATTTCCTTTCACTGACCGTCCATGTGATGCTGTTCAATGGGAATCCGGACATGCCGACCAGGTCAAGAGAGAGGCCAGCAGTCAATTTCGGCAAGTGAAGTGTGGGGAGCTGCAGAAACTCCAAAGTAACCTATTAGATTCTAACGTCCCCACTCGAAAGGACCGCATCAGAGGAGTGGTGGAGCCATGGCTCTGACCTCAGGTTTCATTCTGGCTCTGTTGTTATTAGCTGTGGGAAGTTAACTGCTTACATTCTCAGTGCCTTAGTTTCCTTATTCACAATGAGGACTGAAACACCACACAGAAATGCTCAAGCAATGTATTTCACGTGTTTACCAAATACAACATGCTTAGAAGCAGTGGCTGTGATTTTATCGGTTGTGACCGGCTCTGGGAGACGGCCCTTGGGCTCTAGGTGTGAGTGGGGATTTTGACATCCTAGGCCACAGGCCAGCTGAAGGAAGCTTTGGTCATCTGTGGAGGTGTAAGGCACACTTCATCGGGGCTGGACTAGGGTGGGGCAAGCAAGGCCCCAAATTTCACTGGGCCCTGACTCTCAAGGGCTGACCCCACACTTGGAAGCCCCCAGGGTCCCTTAAACTGAGCATGGTAGGCCCCCCACTTGCCTCACTGTACTCCCAGCGCTGCTCCCTGCCCAGGTCCCTTGATGTCAGCTATCTGCAGGAGCAGGAAAGGCTTCAATGCAAGCTTCCTCCACCCTTCAGTTCCCTCTAGGTTATGGTGGTTGATGGTATTTAACAAAAACTGCCAAGACTCCCCCAACTCCATCAGCAGGGTAGTAGTGTCTGGGTCAGAAAGCAGCTCCCTCAGGCCTCTGGCTTCTCTCACACCGGTCAGGGTTCTCTGGAACTCAGGGGCCTGTGCAGAGTTGTGTTAGCAGAACCACTTCAAATTTTGGGTTTGGGAAGATTCTTGATTTAAAGCACCTGAACCACTTTTTATAATTTTGATTTCTTAAAGATGGCTCCTGAAGCCTGAAGTAAGGCCATGACTGGAATGTGGGGGGCACAACACAAGAAGAGATGGTGACTCTGACCTGGGGTCTCCAAATATGAAACCAGTCCCTGCCCCTCCCTGTGACCTTAGCCTAGCTTCCCAATGTCCAGTGTACAGCCTGACATGTCCCTGACAGGTTGCAAAGGGCACTGAGGGCTGGCAAGTCATCTCTCATTCCTGTTCCAGCTGGGGAAGGAAGGATGGCAAGAGGATGGAGGAGACCCAACGGCTGGGAGGAGCAAACTGGGGTGAGGTCCAGCAAAGTGCCCTGAATGGGTGGATTTGTGGTTGGGATTGACCCAGAGGGGTAGGGGGAGGGGCGGAAGGAGACAGATCAGATGCCTGGGGATGGGACTGGCCCAATGGAAATAGGGAAGCGATGAGGCAGGGTCTAAGAAAAATGGACCCAAAGGGGTGCGAGACCGAGGGAGGGAGGAAGGGAGGGGCGAAGCAGAGGGGGCTGCGAGCGCGGGAAGGGGGCTGGGGCGCGGGCTGGTGGCGCTGGCCAGCAGGGAAGGTCCTAGCCCTCTCCCCGGGGGCGGTGGGGCTCTGTCCATAAAAGGCGAGTCCAAGGGCCCCGCTCTCCCCAGCCGCGGGCAGGGGCCGCCGCATCCCAAGTACCGGACGCAGCGACATGGACCCGCCCGCCGCTTTCTCGGGCTTCCCCGCCCTGCCCTCGGCCGCGCCGTCGGGGCCGCCGCCGTCGCCTCTGGCCGCGGCCGAGCCGGGCCGGGGCCCCGAGGAGGCGGCGGCGGTGGCGGCGGCGGGCGGCGGGGAGGCGGAGCCCAGCCCTGCGCCGGGCCCGGGGCGGCGGCGGCGGCGGCCTCTGCAGCGCGGGAAGCCGCCCTACTCGTACATCGCGCTCATCGCCATGGCGCTGGCGCACGCCCCGGGCCGCCGCCTCACGCTGGCCGCCATCTACCGCTTCATCACCGAGCGCTTCGCCTTCTACCGCGACAGCCCGCGCAAGTGGCAGAACAGCATCCGCCACAACCTCACGCTCAACGACTGCTTCGTCAAGGTGCCGCGCGAGCCGGGCAACCCGGGCAAGGGCAACTACTGGACGCTCGACCCCGCGGCCGCCGACATGTTCGACCACGGCAGCTTCCTGCGGCGCCGCAAGCGCTTCAAGCGCGCCGAGCCACCCGCGCACGCGGCCGCGCCGCCCGGGCCCCCGCCGCCCTTCCCCTACGCGCCGCCCGCGCCCGCGCCCGTGCCCGGCCCCGCGCCGCCCGCGCGCCTCTTCCGCGTCGACGGCCTGCTGAGCCTGCAGCCCGAGCTGGCGGCGCTGGGCGCGCCCGAGCCTGCCTGCTGCGCCGCGCCCGACGCCTTCCCGCCCTGCGCGGCTGCCGCCTCGCCGCCGCTCTACGCGCAGCCGCCCGACCGCCTGGGGCTGCCCGCCGCGCGCCCCGGCCCCGGCCCCGGCCCGCTGTCCGCCGAGCCTCTGCTGGCCCTGGCCGGGCCCGCCGGCGCGCTCGGCCCGCTCGGCCCCGGGGAGGCCTACCTGAGGCAGCCGGGCTTCGCGCCGGGGCTGGAGCGCTACCTGTGAGGACCTCTCCGGCGGGCAGGAGCGCTGCGGGCCCCGCTACCCCAGGACCGGAAGGAGGGCGGCGACGCCAGCTGGGGCGCACCTCCGAGGGGCGCTCGCCGCTGCCTCTGTCTCCTGAACTGCGCACACCTGCTGACGCCTTCAGCCCTCTGCCCCCTTTTCGCCATGGGACTGAAGCGCCCCTTGCAGTTTGCAAGCCCTTGGTGTCTTCTTCCTCTACCCGCGAGCCCTCACTTGCCCGCGCCCCAGCGTTGTCTATGGGTCCCCACCACCACCACCAGCACAGCTCGCCAACCCCACGTGTCCTGAGAGTTCCTCTGGGAGCATCCTCTAAGCTGCCTGCTTAGTCACCTAATCTGGGCAACCTCCTCTCACGTTTCGCCAGCACATAAGAGATGGGACTCCCGGGTCCTCGCCCCTTTCCTTCATCTTCCCCCAGTTTGTCCCCATCCCGCCCCCGCTTACCTGTCTGTCCTCAGCTTCTTACTGCCCTTCCACAGAGCCGTATTGGCTGCCCTTTGCCAGGCCCAGAGGACAGTTCTAGATCTCGGAGCCAAGCACACCAGGAGCTCCTGACTGAAGGGGGGTGTGGGGTGTGCCGCTGGACCTCTGTGTCTGCCCTGCCTCCTGGAAAGCATGGGACCCACCAAGGTATTACTATTTTTTAATTAAAGCTGGTTTAATTAACAGGAAGGGCTTGGTGTGCTGGTGGTGAATTGGGGGAGTGGCTGGGGAGGACAGCTGGTAAACTTTGTATCATAGGATGCCACCTGATGTTGAACCCCCACAGTGGTGCACGCCTGTAATTCCAGCACTCGGGAGGCTGAGGCAGGAGGATCACCGTGCGTTCAAGGCCAGCATAACTTCATAGTGAGCCCTCCGTCTTAAAAAAAAAAAATCAGTCATAGCTGTGCACATAGTAGGGTCAACTCAGGTGTTGTCAAAAACATCTCAAACCTGGTACAGATGGAATGGGGTGTGTGTGCATGTGTTCCTGAGTGCGTTTGGGTGGTGGCATTGCTGCTGGTTTAGGATCGTTCCTGGCTCTTGTGGATAAGAGAGCATTATGTGCCAAGCATTGTGCTAAACACTGGAAAATTGTCAGTGAATGGGCAAAATCCCTGCCTCATGGAGTTAGTTCAGTTGTGGGGTGGCATTAATCCAGTTGTCACTGCTCAGAGAAACGAGACAAGTGCCCTAGAATCCTGAAAGCACAGGTCACATAACCAAGTCACTTGGAAACTTGTTGGAAATAGAGGATTTTGGGCCCCACCTCAGACTCACTGGGTCATTAGATTCTGTAGTTGAACAGCATTCCCGGGTGATCGGTCTGCACACAATGCTGGAGCAAAGGCACGGGGTCAGGCTGGGGGTTCAGTCTAAAAGAGCAAAGCTCCTACTGTGAGGAGTGAGAACAAGCTGCAGATCACACGTGCCGCTCTGCAGTTCTAGAGCTGGACTGCAAGTCAGCTGGTTATACTTCTACTGCATGTCCCCCGCTGGGTCGTGCAGCGGGGCAGCGTGGAGCTGAGCTGATTCCTGACTGTCCACAGCACCACGGACAGGGCAGCACTGAACAGAGAGTGAAGGGAGGAACTGGCCTTTGACCCTGGCTTGCTCTATGGGACTGATCCCAACACTAAGCATCAGGCTTTTCCAAGCTTCCTGCCCCACAGCTCCTGGTCCAGTTGAGCCTGAATTCAGGGTCAGGAAGAGCAGGGAAAGGGGTCGGCACATGCAGAAGGCAGGATGAATGTGTTTTGCTTGTACGTGCCTGCGGCATCTCTCCTAGATGCAGGCATCTGAAGCTCTGGGGTGGTGAGACAGGGTGAGGTGGGATGGCAAGCAGCTCGGAAGAGGAGAAAGGGACAGGGAGTCTGGGAAGGCTGTGTGTGGAGGTTTGGCAGGAAGTACGCATAGTGTGGTAGAAAGTGCCCTAGACAGTCCCCATTCTCCCCACCATTAACTGCTTTGAGCAAGAGTGCATTTGCCTGGTGCATAGCAGCCTTTCACCTAACGATGTGTTAACTGACCAAACAAATCCCTAATGCTGTGCCTGACTTAACGAGTAATGACCAAATGGACGGTACTTGACACATCCCCCTCCTTTCTTATGTGTGGTTCTCATAGTAACTTGTAGAAACAGCAGGGTGAAGAGGCTCATGTCTATCATTCTCCCACTCTAGGAGGCTGAGGCAGGAGGATCACATATTGGAGCCCAGCCTGGGTACCTTGGCAACTTAAAGACCCTGTCTCAAAATATAAAACACAAAGAGCTGGGTTTATAAATTAAGCTTGAAGGCCCTGGTTTTATTCCCCATTAGCTCCCACCCCACCCTACCCTATGTATACAGAGAAGTGGAGGTGGAGGTAGAGGCAGTTTCCTTACTCACTGGTTGAGAAAACTACTCTTCCCTGCTTCCAGGGAGTAGCTGGAAATCAGTATGAAATAGAGCTCTACAGAGATCTGGATGCCTTTCTTCCGCTCCAGCTAGTGTGACAGTGCCTCTTTCTGCCTCAGAACACCTGTGCTTGCTGAACTCTGAATTCCCTTTCTGTCACTACCATGCTGGTCCTGATCCCCAGAACTCTGGTGGCTCAGAGGACAGGGACGGGGTACTCCAAGAAGCTCGCTGGTGAGCTGGAAAATCAGAACAATATTTAAAATGTCTCTTTAATTTTTACTTATCCAACATCAAGGGTTTACTCTGTGTCTAATAGAGACACAAATAAGAGACACTTTGTATCCCCAGAGTAACCGTATGTCCTAAGAGTGTTGTATCTACTCTGAGGTGTTGATAGATGTTGAAAAAAACAAAATGAAAATGAAAATCTAACCCATTCTGTCTTTAAAAAACACCATGTACTTTTTATCTAGAAGTGAGATTTTAATATTCTACCTTCTTTTGGGGAGAAAATAGTCTACATCGAACCTTCAGAAGTATTAAACAAGTACTCGCCCCTTCCTGCTTGTAGAACTCTGGGAGTCATTGTAACCTAAAATTTTTTTAATGCTTAATTATGATTTTTATTAGGTCAAAGCAAGCACACAATCCATAATCTAACAAGTCAAATGGCAAACCAGGCGTGGTGGAGCACACCTGTAATCCCAGCACTTGGGAGGCTGAGGCAGGAGGATCACTGAGAGTTTGAGGCCAACCTGGGCTACAAAGTGAGTTCAAGGTCAGCCTGAATTGCAGAGTGAAACCCTGTCTCAAAAAGATAAAAAAATTAACAACCAAAGTCAAATAGCAAAATCTTATAGTGGTATCTTGCCTCACTCTTAGGAACCCTGCTCTTTTCCCTTTGAGCATCTATTTTCATTGTTTCTTTTGGAATATACTTCCATATTTCTGTTCTTTTATGCCTCTCCCTTGAAATAGTAATGATTTTTTTTTCTTTCTGTGATGCTGGGGATTGAAGCCAGGGCCTCAAATTTGCTAGATGTGACCTTTATCTGTGAGCTACAGCCCTAGCTCTAATGATTAAGTTTCTATTAGTATAGATAATCATTTACCTTGAAAATCGCCATTACTTTCCATTCCCACCCAAATCACTAATTTTTGGTTAAATCACTTTTTAGCATTTACACCAGTATTAATTAGACTACCATTCTCTGATAAGCTACTAGTGTACTATGGTTACAACTCCTTTTCTCAGGTGCAATGTTTGATTTTTCCTTGAGTTAATTCTACCTTTTTTCCCTTTTGCTCAGCTTCCTTTCTACCCACTGCTAAATCTTCCCATACCTTCCAGTGGCACCATGGTAAACTTTTTTGTGAACTCAAATGTGTCAAGAAATCCATCATTGCTTTCGGTGGTTGTGTTTTGCCTTCCTGGGGGCATCTCTCCCAGATTACTCCATTGTCCAGCTCCAGTTTGGACTGATGGCTTTCCACGTCTCCCGTACAGATGTGGACTTGGAATTTCCCTTCATGGTTATCCTGGGAATTCCCTCCATCTCTGTCCTGGGTTGAATCTTGCTGCCTGGATTCCTTATTTTTCTTTTTCTTAGTTTCTTCCCCTGTTCCAATAGAGGTAAATTGTCTTGGAAACTCTGCACATTTTAAGTGAAGGCAGTTGTTTTAGCATGAGCAATTAAGCATACACTTTGACATTAGCATTTCTGTAGACTTTACGGGGTGTGAGCAGGAAGGGTGTCGGGGGGATGGGAGGTGTTTTCTCAGCGCAGTGTGTGTTTCCCCTGGGGAAGGTGGCTCGGGGTTGGGTGTGTTCGGTTGAGAGGATGAAGGCAGGGAGACTGCTGAGAATGCCGTGTAAGAGGAAGGCCAACAGGAGAATCTCCGGAAGGGGGCTGCATCCAGACTTAAGAGGGCTTGGAATATGGGAAGAGTGGTTTTGTTGCCCAGGATGACATCAGGGGCTCCTGGACCCCGCTAGAAAGAAGTCAACAGAACCCCAGCACTCGGGGCACACGCTGGGTATATACAGAAAAGACACCCCTGGCAGGGACACTGACAACAGAGAAGTTCTTTTGGGGGAACTTTCAGAGCTCCAGGCATGACCTCGGAAAGCAGGTGGTTTGTTACCTTGGAGAGCAACGCGGAAGCCCTTCCACCTGGAGAAGTGGTTGCTTTCAGCCTTTGTATGTCTCAGAGATCCTGGAAGTAGAGGGGCAAAGGGAGCGTTTTGCAAGCTACAAGACGTCACAACTGTCTACTTTTAAAGGGAAAAATTTTGCGGACCTTCAGTGTTGACTTAAAATTGTTAAATGATGTCACTTGGCATGTGCAGTTATAAATTCTTTAGGCTTCTATTTCTTATGTAACTGCTGAAATCTTTTATAAATTAAATTCAAACAGGAATAAAACCCAAATTCGAGTTCATAGCATGAATCAAATATAAAAGAAGATGCTGTTTTTTTCTGAAACGAAGCCACTTGTACCAAGAGCATGGTATTCACTTCTCCATGGCGGCTCTTTGGAATTTGGCCTGTCTTGAGCTATGTGATGACAAACTCACCTCCCCCCCACCCCCGCCGACTTCTCTCTTTCAAACAAACTGGAAACATTTCCTCATGTAGTGGGCCACCCACACATGGCCCCTTACTTATAAAATGTACTTTAGTTTCTGCCTTGTGTCAAGATTAAAATGGCACTACTTGACAATAAGTGCAAATGAATACTTTAAATACCAGTTTTCTGTTATAAAGAAATCATGTAGGTTACCCTCAAATATGGTTTAAATTTTTTTATTTTTACTTTTTTTGCTAGACTCTTACTGCAATGAAAACAACATGTAAACTTTTTTATAAATTTCTACATTTATAAAAATATATTCTTAGACCATACTTCAAATGAAGGAAGTGAAAATGTAAAAACACTTATCTAAATAAATGATTCTTTCCTTAGAAGAGTTATAATTATGGACTGTTTATAAATTAATACAATGAGAAGAGCACATATTAAAATCTGCAGGAGAAGGCTGAGGATATAGTTCATAGTAGAACAATTTTTGTTTGCTTGTTTTCTGAGACAGGGTCCTGCTATGTAGTCCAGGTTGTCCTTGAACTCATGGTGATCCTCCTGCCTCAGTTTCCGGAGTGCTGGGATTACAGGTGTGCACCACCAAGCCCAGCCTGAACTTTTGCCTTCCCGGGTTTGGTTCTCAGCAGTGCATAGATTAGATAGTTGTAGCCAAACTTGTGTTCAGAGGAAACATCATAGCCCTAGGTATTCTATGGAGATGGTGTTAAGGAGATCAGTTAAAGTGCTACTGTGATATTCAGGCAGAGAAAGATGTTGACTTGGTAGAGATGGAGAAAATGAGACATAACAAAACCATAGAAATAGTCATCGGCTAAAATCCCCTGACTCCACTGAGGCTGCAAACCTTCTCATTAACAATAGCCTTATGCTGACCCCCAAAGCTCGGGGTTGATCATTTGTCAGGCAGGGAGTCCTGGTCTGGCTTGACTGACTTCAGGAGGAAGGGATCTCACTAGATCCGGAAGCACAGAAGAAACGCTATCAGAAGGAATCACTGCCTTACTCCCACCAGAGGGCACCTCCACCAGCCTCTTCACCTATAAGCTCCGGGAAACCACCAAGGAAGTTTTCTGTGTAGATAAATCATTCCAGAACACAGAAGAAATGAAAGTCAACCCAGTAACTTAATCATTGTTGTTACAGTTTGTGTTGGAATATCCTCCCAAAACCTCATGCAGTCATGGGGGCAGGCTCCTAGACTTTGTGATTAGTTCATGGTCCATTGCTGGGATTATGGGTGTGAGTGCTACACTCGCCCTCGGGTGTGTGTGGCCTACATACTATATAAGGGAAAGAGTCTTCTCTCTGCGCTCCTCCCTTTTTGCTCTTGTTGCTTTTGCTATCTTCTGCCACCATGAACTGTTGCCCCTCTGCCATTCCACCCTGCCTTGGAGTCAACTGATTATAGACTGAAACCTCCACAAATTGTGAGCTAAATAAACCTTTCCTTCTTTAACTTTGTCACATATTTTGTCTCAGCAATGAGAGAAAAGTAACCAACACAGTTATCAAAACCTGATGAAGAAGAAAACAAGAAACATTATGGAAGCCATTGTTGATTACCTATTATCCTGCTTTGAAGTCCTGTGATGCTTTCATTCTTTTGTTCTGATTGGTTTTGTTCTGTTTTGTTTTGTTTGATTTTATTATGTGTGATGGTATGGACAGATACTTTGAAGAAAACAAGCGATATTATGGTAGCCACTGCTGATTTCCTGTTCTGTTGTCTTGAAGTCCTGTATCACTTGCATTGTTTTATTCTGATTTGCTTTATTTTGGTTTGTTTTATTCTCTTTAAAAAGAAAACCTGATGAAGGGGTGAGCCCACAAAATATGATCTAATTTCACATAAAAAAGAAGATGCAAGTTCTCCAACAAAACACAGTACCAGCAAATTGAATCCAGGTGTACAACACAGAAATACACTAGCTGGGCAAGGTGGTGCACACCTACAATCCAAGCACTCAGGAGGCTGCGGCAGGAGGATTGTAATGAGTTCAAGAAGACCCTGTCTCAAAACACAAAAACAAAACAGAACAACAAAGAGACACCAAGTGCAGTTTACTTCTGGAATGCAAAAGTGGCATTATCAGAATTATTAGCTCTCCTTTCTAGAAGGCACAGATCATTGCCTTTTTAGATGATGAAACTGGAGCTCATAAGAGCCAAGTGACTTAGCAAGGTCAAACTGCCAAGTGACTGCCTCAGGACTTGACTCCCAAGTCATTCTTCTTCTAAGGAAGAAATGAATGGAGGTAGAAACATCAGGCACCAATAACCTTCCTCAGATCACCCCAATATTTCCACCCCCACAGTTCTGATCTTGAGTGGTATCTTCCCCGGCCCAGCGGCAAGCTGTTAGCTTCCTCTTTAGAATCCCTTTCCAACTTCCTCTTTACACTCTGTTTCCCCTCTCCCCTTTCCCCCTACTCCTACTTCACTTCCATTTTTCTGGTGACAAAAGCGCCATCTATTGGCCACTGTTTATGCACCTGATCTGAACAGGAAATGATTGGAATGAAGCCAGGATTCCTTTGGAAGCTCTTCAGGGCTGATGGAGAGACAGATTCCAGTGCCCACAAGGCACTTGCTCCAATGGGAAGCAAACTCTGTGGGAGAGCAAAACTGATTGTAGTTCCCACCTTCTCTGGGAAGTCTTCCTCCTAGATCTTCCATCTTCCTCCCCCTTCTTGGGAGCTACCCCACTGCAGACAGGTTTGGAATGGGTGGCCTACTTTGCAAGAGAGAAATTGAGGAAATGTGCTGGCTGATGACAGGAAGCCTGACGTCTAGAACCAGGCCGCTTAGGCAAGTCCCTTTCTTTCTCTGCCCTTCACAGTAATTCGTAACTCCAGGCTCCTTGACTGTGCCAAGCCGTATCTCCTCCCTGGCTGGGGACTCAGAGATGAATCAGACACTGACCTAGTTCAGAAAAATCAAATATTGGCAGATGGCAATGTAATATGTAGAGTGCTTTACAAGAGGAGGGAGCTGCTAGGTTACCTGGTCACTAACCAGTTGGCGCCTCTGTCCTGAACTTAGTCTGACTTCTCTAAAAACAGAGAATGTGCCCTGTTCTCTTTGCCTAGGTGGGGAAGCAACTGGTGATGGTTTCCTA
>RJWM01009139.1:0-69391 GCA_004363535.1 Dasyprocta punctata
TGCATTTACACGCTCAGGCGAAGGCGCGTGGGGCTGTGTGCGGCCCTCTTACACACTGTGTGCTCTGCCTGCTGCCCCTTGTGCCATTGGCAAGGCTGAAGCAGGCACAGGGACACTGCGCCATGCACACAATCGTGTGTGTGTTCGCCTGCTCCCCTAACCTGATACAAGAGAGTTCACATTTGTGGCTTCTTGTTGACGTGCGTATCAGCACCTGCGTCTGTCCCAGGTCCCCTTGTCAGGGACACGTGCATGCTCACGTGTGCTCAGGCGTGTGCGCACCGGCACCCACAGACCCTCGCATACTGCTCTATTGACAGCTCGAGCTGGCGTGCTGCCGCCCGACCTGGAGCAGCAGGCCTCTCTAGGGTCTTTTGATTTTTATCTTCTTGTTCCTGACACATTTCAAAATTTTATTTAACAACTAGATCTGAGGATGGGGGCCTGGTGCTGAGAGGGGAAAATGGGCAATTTGGAAAATTCCTGTGAGATTTGAACTCTTCCCAAAGATGCCCACCGTCACTACAGTGGGGTCTGCGATGTCCAGCGTAGGCCCAGTCCCACCTAGAGCAGGCCCCATCTTTCTCGTCTGGCCTTGCCAGACTCATTCACCAACACTGAGCCCCCCACGCTTGGGTGGTCTTGGCCTCCCTCAGGGATCCTGAAGGGGAATGCTGGGCTGCTCAGCTGGTCCTTCCCCACAAGCCCTCTCCCAGTTGCATACGCCCTGTCGTAGGTCCATAGTGACAATATGGAAGACCAATATGGAGGTCCAATAGGTGACCCCGAGTGCTTTAGAAACATTGATTTCTTTTCACAGCAAACCAGTGTGTTACAAAGTATGACTATATCCATCTCACAGAGAAGGAAAACCAAGGCACAGAGAGGTAGAGCAACGGGGCCCAAGCCACATAGCCAGGAAGTCAAAAAGCCAGAATCCAATCCTGAAAATGTGGCCCCAGAATCACCATCTTAGTCGCCACACTCTGCCGCTCCTGGTTGACTCAGAACCACCAGGTCCTCAGAACCCTGGGAGGGAGGAGGGAACTTGTACTCTGTGGGCCTACTGTGCGCCAGGCCCTGTGTTGGGGGCCTCCCAGGCCTGCTGCAAATCTCTCTTCCATGATGCACAGGGCCCCGCCTCTGGCGTCCCTGGCAGGACCCACGCCCCTGGCTGTGGGTGAGAACACAGCCCCCACAGGCTGGCCCGTGCTGCCCTCTGAGGTCACATGTGCGAAAAGGGACACAGCCTCCAGCCCCGTTCTTTCCTGTGTCCCCTTCTTTCTCTTGCACATCTCACGTCTCATGAGTACTTTAAGCTTTCCCGCCTCTTATGTGATCCTCTGCTGTGGAGTCTCTAGTGCCTCTCCTGGCCTTCAAGCCGCCACCTCTTCTGGGAG
This sequence comes from Dasyprocta punctata, assembly GCA_004363535.1. NCBI lineage: Eukaryota > Metazoa > Chordata > Mammalia > Rodentia > Dasyproctidae > Dasyprocta > Dasyprocta punctata. The sequence goes on from RJWM01009139.1 coordinate 1,401, forward strand.
CCTCCCAAAGTCACGTGGCCGGCATGGTCCGCACGCTCCCTGCGAGGCCCTGTGGCTCTGTGCCTGCCTTCCACACAGCTCTGGGCTGTCGGGCCCGTGCTTGGAGCTGATTCCACAGGTGTGCGTCCATCCCGCCTCGTGCCAGCTGTGTGTTCACTGTCCCACCCCTGCCTGGGGCAGCAGGAACTCTGTGCCAGCTGGCCCTCGTTAAGTTTGTCTTTTTCCCAGCTCCTGACCTAGAAATGACATGTAGTAGATGCTTAGTGCACACTTCAAAAATGAAATTTGTAATCTTTGTTCTAAAGTGTTATCTTTATGATGCTTAAAAAACTAGAAATAAATAAATAAATAATAAACAAAATTAATCTGATTTACGAATGTAATTCAATTTGGTTTGGAAAGAGAGGGCCTCAGGGCAGGAGATGGGCACCAGCCCGAACCCCAGGCTGGGCTGTGGGGTAGCGTTCCTGCGGAGCTGTGGCAGTCGCTGTAGAAAGGGCCACATCTCGGTGTCCAGCCCCAGCCGGGCGTCCTGCCCAGCTCCCCGCCTGCCCTCCACATGGCGGAGAAGCAGTGAACAAGGGCCTTCCTGTCTTCCTCTCTTTCCCGTTTTCTAAAAATAAGCTGGACTGGTCTCCTCATCTGCCCCCAATTTTCTCCTGTTTGACCCCAGTGACCCTGTGCCCTCAGACGAGGCCACATGTGTGCCCACTGCTGGACAGATGGGCCGGCCTGCGGTACAGATGGTGGGAGTGAGGTGCTCCCCCTGGCCTCTGCCCTTCCAGCTCGGCCTTCCTGGGAACAAAGTGCCGGGGTGGCCCTGGCTTCAGATGGGGCGGGGGGTGAACTTGTTTACAGTGGGAAGCTCTTTCCAGCCTTTACGAGCTGTTACATCGTGACCGTCATCACCCACATTTGTATACACTGAACGCTTTCCCATCTGCTGTCCCCGGAGTCCGCGCACAAGTCCTTCAGATGGGCATTATGGTAGCACCCAGGCTGAGCAGATGAGGAAACCAGAGAGGTTCACTGGCTTCTCTAAGACTGCACAGCTAGGAAAGAACAGGGAAAAATTCAGATTCTGCCTCTCAGATTTAAAATTCTTCCCTTTAACTCTCTCCCCTTCTTGTTGATGTCAGAACCAGGCAGTGGTTTTGTGGCTTTGTTCCCATAAATCTTTATATTGTTCTTTTAGCTGCTATTTATTGAGTCCTTGCTGGAAAGCCCCCTCTGGCCTTAACCAGGGGAGGGAGGAATTATTAGACTCATTCTGGAGGAGGAGGCAGCTAAAACTCGGGCTTCACTGTGAGCCTTACCAGGGCCACTCCACTGTGGAGCTGTCCCAGGGTGGGACTGAGGGCTGCCTGACTCTCACGGGTCCCAACAGTGCGCATCATGTGCTTTGTGTCTGAGTAACTACCTGGGCAGCTGTCTTCCAAGTATGTGCTCTGTGCCAGGCATAGCAGCTTGGGGTGGGCACCACGCACAACCCCCACCCCAGGGGCTCTGTGTGCTAGCGGAAGATGAGTGTGTAACAGCTACAGTGGCCCAGAGGGACCAACCACTACTAGCCACAACAGTCAGCTCTGCACGGGGCTCTGGCTTGTGGACTATCCTGATAGGCACCAGCCAGTTCTCCACCCTCCTGCGAATGGCCTAGTGGCTCCTCTGTGGCTGTGTTGTCCCGTCCGAGCCTCCTGGCCTGGCATTTGAGGCCATGGTGCCATGGCCAAGCCCACCTCTCCATCCTCCTCCCTTGCCTGCCTCCTACTGTGCTGCTGGAGGCTCCTCTCCCATCCTGGCAGCAGCTCTACAGCGATGGGCCTGCTGGGGGCACCTCCTCTCACTCACCCTACTTCCCCTGGGGGCCTCCCCCTGGAAACCTCACTCAGGTGGTGCTGGGTCCCCAGGTTGCATGGGGGACTGGCAGGGAGTGGGTGAGCTGCCATTGGAGTTGTGTGGACCGTGGATGAAAAATCAGGGCAGCGAGGCGAGTGCCTTGATGTCTGTGGGCCTCGGTTTCCTCTTCTGTAAAGCGAGCTCAGGAATAGGATGTAAGTACAGTAAGACAGAGGCCTTGTTGGCGGGGGCGGGGGGGTGCACAGCAGCCTGCGGGAGCTAAGAGGAGGCAGGTAAGCTATTGTCAGGGACAAGGAAGCTTCTCGGAGGCCTCAGCCCCAGGCAATTGTTATTAATGATAATTGATATTATTAATAGCTGATGCTGACATATGTTTTTGATGGGCAGGGTGCTGTTAATCTTTGCAACAAGTCTAGGTACTGGCATATCCATTTTCTATATTGGGAAATAGAGGCACAGAGAGACGAAGGCCACATAGCTAAGAAGGGCCAAGCCTGAGTTCCAGCCTGGGCCCTTGGCTCTGGTGTCTACGATGTGATGTCCTTGCAATTGCAAGCAGGTGAAGAGTGGTGGGGCCGAAGGGCACTCCCACCCTGGGGCAGCCGGCATCTCTCTAATAAATGCTCCCTCCAGGTCTGTGCAGGTAGGGAATGGTAGCTCCCATCCCCGCACCTCAGGGCAGCCAGCACCATCGCTGAGCGGGGTCCACAGGCCAGCAGGCACCCTCTTTCCTTAGCAGCAGGAGCCCTGCCTGGGCAGCGGAGGCGGAGGTGGCACTGCCACCAGTGACAGCTGCCTGGATCACAGGCAGAGGAAGTATTATGCTCCTTTCACAGATGAAAGAATCAAGAGCAGAGGGAGAATAAGGATCAGGACTGTCTCGGGCTGGAAATCTGAAGGCCAGACTTGGGGTGTACTTTGTTTTAACCACCAGTGCCCAACAGGGCCATTGCTGGTGATAGCATATGGAGAGATCAAGACCTTAGTCACAGGCGGAGAGCCAGGCTGCCGGCACTTGCCCCTTCCTACGCTGTCCCTTGGTTCCCAAGCGCCTGAGTCGGGATTGCTCCGGAGGGCCCGCTTGCCCGCTGCTGGGGGCTCTTCATGGCTCTTCATGCCCTGCAGACCGACACGGCTTGCTGAGCCGGCAGTGTTGGGTCCGCTCTGCCCTGTCCTCCTCCCCAGGAAGCCAGAGCCCAAGTGGTGGCAGAGCTGGGGATGGGTCGGCTGTGTGCTATCTGGCCCAGGTGGCACATTTTTGGCCAAGAAGGAAATTATATGATAATAACTTATGGTTCTTTGGGGGTATATTTGCTGTTGGGCTAAGGTTTCCTAGGTGCGTCTGAACACAGCAGCGTCTCTGGTCGCATGACTGCTTACCCACGAGTGACGCTGAGTGGTTTCCACGCTCATCTCACCCACTGCGTTGAAGGGCTGCCCCGAGCGGCGGGAACCCCAGCTGCGTCCTGAGCCCAGGGCCTCACGCCAGGCTGTTGTCTCCGCTCGCCCCCTCCCCTGTCCCCAGCCTTCCAACTTCCACGTGGCTGCTGGGTCCATGGGGTTGTTCTGACCCAATGCTTGGATTCATCTCAGTTTGTGGTCAGGGCCTGACTTGGTGAATGAGGAGTCAAGGAAAACAGACTCTTTTCTTCTTCCCATTGGTAGGGATTTTTGTGCCTTTTAAAGCATATTTCCTGTCTGTGATCAAAACCCATTTTTATGATAGAGAAAAAGGTGAAGATAAGTGAAATGACTTGCCCATGATCAGGGCCCAGAATCCAAGACCCTGCCCACAAAATCACGATTGGTTCCTTCCCTACATCTTGTCCTTTTCTCTCTTTTTCCTTTTCTTTCTTCTTGCCATGAATATTTATACAAAGGAAGCAAGCCACAGGAGAAAGGAGCAGGAAGAGTACTGGCTAAAAATTGGAAACTTTAAATTCTGGTTCTGGGCTTGCCATTATTTTAATTGTGTCATCTTATTATTTTAATTTAAACAAGTCATAGAGTACCTGGTCTTTGCCAGGCATGGTGGTATATGCCTGTAATCCCAGCACTTGGGAGGCTGAGGCAGGAAGATTGCCACAAGTTTGAGGCCAACCTGGGCTATACAGTGAGCTTGAAGTCAGCTTGAATTGTATAGTGAGACTCTGTCTGAAAAAAAAAAAAAAACAACTCTCCCTACAAAAGTTACACTGTTTCTCTTAACCTTAGGTGTTTGCATTGATAAGTTGGGGAAAGAAGCAGCTACTTCTCGAATAGCTGGCAGAATAGTTGTAATAACTGATCCAATGAAATATTGCATTGTCCTTCCATCCATCTATCCATCCCTCCATCCCTCCCTCCATCCATCCATTCATCATTCTACGCATTTATCTATTCATTGATCTACCCATCCATCCAATTATCTGTCTGCCCACTCACCCACCCCTCTATCACCTATCATTTCACTTACCCACCCATCGTCCATTTACTGCCTCGTTCCCCATCCCTCCCGCCTGCCCACTCCTCCCTCCCCCTACGTGTGCCTGCTTCTACTCATCCACCCGTGTCTTCATCCACCCACCCACCACTGGGGCCCCTGCTTGGTGCCAAGCACGGGAAAAAGACCACAGCACTGAGGTCAAGCGCAATAGCCATCCGCACCAAGTTTCCTTGTGGACACTGGTGGCCCATCAGTGTTTCTTCTTGGACAACATCTGTCTCTCCAGCGTCACACTCACCCAGCTGCCTTTAGTCATAATTAGTCCTTAATCAGAAGGGCGAGGACTGAGGCTGATTCAGCTCTGTGTCCTCAGCATCAGCCAGACCTCAGTGCCACATGAGCATCAAGAAACGTCCTCTGAGTTCACGGCTGTTGAGCCCGTCCTAACCCAGGAGAGCTAAAATCTGTAAAGATTGCATTGAGACTTTTATAAGTAAATGGACACGACTTGAGACCATACTCATAAGTGAGATAAATCAAACCCACATGTGTAAATACCATATTGTCTCCCTAGTGTAACAAACTGAAAAGGTATATATGATCCAAAATCTATAATAAATACTATGTAAGGGTAAAAAACAGCTCGAAGAGCAAAAGTAATTGGGAAGGGAAAAGGGGGAAAGAGGGAAGGGAAAAGGAAAAGATATAAATCTGTATGTATGCATATGCAAGATAACTAAAACGAACATACTGCTGAATGCATTTGTTATTGAGAAAGAACAGTTAATACTCATATGATTAGATCAATTTTACATGTCTATATCTGTCAATGTAAACAATCATTTTGAAAGTAACGATACGCAATATTGCAACCATTGTCAAGTTTCTATCGTCCTGTTTTGTAAACCTGTAATGTTACTGTTGTGCATTTACTCTAGTCGTTTGTTTGTCTCTTTTGCTTTTTGTCTTTCTTATATGTGTCTTTTTTTTCTCTTAAATAAAAAAAAAAGAAGTCTGGATTCAAACGATAATCAGTTGGCTCCCACACCCTCTTCTCTTTAGACTCAGCACAATTTTCTGCAGAGAGCAGCATTTTCACTCCGTCAGTGCCAAGATTCAGAGAGGTTGAGTCCAGCCCAGAGCTACACAGCAAACGCAAGGGAGGCGAGCAATTGAGGCCCCACCTTGCCAGACTCGTGAGCGATCCTCGCTCCTCTCGAGCTGCCGCACGGGCCAGCAGGAGGCAGCGGCAGCTTCTCGCTCTTTCTGTTGGGGACGTGTCTACGCAGCACAGGCTGCCCTGCCGCCCTGAGGCCCTCTGGCTGTCCTGGCAACACGCAGGGCTTGGAGGGGACTGCAAGGCAGAGTTCACTACTTTCGGGCCCAGGCCTGCTCGGAGCTGCCAGGCCTCCACTGGCTGGGCTTACCCAGGCCTTTCCTGGCTCTGGCCAGCGGCGGGGGTCCCCAGAGCCGCGCCGGGTGACAGGGATCAGGCCTCCCCCAGTGCCTGCGGTGTATCATGGGTAGCTGCGAGCCAACCCCTGCCCAGCTCCTCTGCTCCCGGGGGCTGTCCCCCCCGGGACCATACACGGCTGTAAACGAGCTGTCAGCCGAGGTGGTCTTGCTCCTCCCTTGCCTCCTCCCTCCCAGGCTCACTAGCTCTCAGCCACATTGGAAGAATTAGGGGGTGGCTGGTGGAGGGAGGTGGCTGGCCCCTACGCTGGGGACCGTGCATAAGTCCTACCACATTGGCGCTGTGTGTGTGTGCCGGCCACGGGAAGTGGGCCTTGGCCGTGCCACGCTGTCCTGGGGGCTCTGTGGGCAGGGCGTGTTCAGAAAACCTTTCTCCTTAACTGGCTTCAAGGCCTTTCTGGGCCTCAGCAAAGACTGGTATTTTGCTTTGTGCATTTGTTGTAGATTCTGTGCTTTGTGTGGGGACAGAATCTGGGGCCTGGCTTTTGGGGCCCCAGGTCAGCAGTGACTTGGGTGGCTCTCTGTGGGGGTATCCCAGCCCCTCTTGGCCTCTGGCTCCTGCTAGGGCTTGTGTGGTCACCGGCAGCATGGGAGGGTCAGGTCCTCACAGTTTAAGAAGGGCCATGCTGACTGTCTCCATGCTGAGGTCATCTCGTGCGGCTGCTTTTCTCAGGCCCATCTCCGGGATCAGGAAGCAGAGTCTCAGAGAGGTCAAAGTGCATGTGGACAGAAGCCGGGCTCATCACGTTCCAAGACTGCGCAGTGTCCTTCTGGGAACCAGGGCTGGGCAGTTCTCCAGTGCCCACTGTGTGCCCGCTCCTGTAGGGCTGCGGGAGGTGGGCTGTGGTCCCTGCCCTCCTGAGACTGGGCAGCCAACATCTGGGGCACAGTCAGTGCCACCCCAGGGGGTCTCCTGTGCTCACAGGACTGGTTGTGTGGCCCAGGAGCAGGTGTGGCACAGTCTAAACCCCCAAGGACTGACACCCTTTGGTGAGGGGGCTTCAGCCCAGAACCCCAGGAATGGTACTGAGCAAAGGGGGTGCGCTACAGATCCTACCCCTGCAGAATGCCAGGGACACATTTGCTACCTCTTTTCCTTTTTTTTGTGATAGTTAAACAAGGCCTCTATTCTCTGCTTTATATCATTAAGAAGCAATAGTTATGGTAGCACACCGAGTGTACATTTGTGCATAACAAGTGTACAACAAATGATAGGGTCAAGTTTCTCCCAGTGCCTGAAATCTAGCACTCTGGGAGGCTGAGAGAGGAGGATAGCAAGTTTGAGTCCAGCTTGGGCAATTTAGTGGCTTAGTAAGACCATGTCTCAAAATAAAAAATAAATAAAGGGCTGGGGGATTAGCTCACTGCAAAGGTCCTGGCGATCAGGGAGGGGCAAGACTGTCCCTAGCTGCATGACATGAATGCTTTGGTGGCAGTGTGAGCATCCAAAGCTCACCTCACCCAGGACCAGGCTGGAACCAGACACGTGGATCTGATTCTGGAGAGTCTGTGTGTGTGTGTGTGTGTGTGTGTGTGTGTGTGTGTCGGGGGTGGGGGCACTGGTGGAGGACAGAGCCGTGGAACAACTGATCAACCTAGAAAAGCAGCACCTGGAATTCTGAGGGGTTCGCGGGTGCCTCATTCTGCATTCAGAGTGGTCCATTGTATTCTCTGTGGCAGGCACCCTGTGTGGGTAGCTTTTTACCGACTTGGGCAGCACCACTGCGACAGTGTGGGGGCAGGGAGGCCTCTCACTGGCTGAGCGACCTGCACAGGCAGGGAAAGTCCCTCCTTACTCCAGACCCTGTGAGTTTGTCTTGCCCTAGCTGCCTGGTAATCCCTGCTCTGGCCGTGCGGCAGTATGGCTGGGATGCATTTGGAGGAGTCTAAACTGCGCAGTGCTGCATTCATGTCTGTTGTCTTTGGGAAAAGGAAAATTTACCATGGCATGAACTGAAGCTCTCTCTGATGAGGTTTACAGCTTCCAGTGCCTCTGTGTAATGTCCAGTCTATTCGTGTGGGTGCTTCCTTTTGCTTCTTCATAAAAATGCTTCCTTTGACTGAAGTAAGACCAGAATAGTCCAACCGTGGCCATGCGGATAGATAATGAGCTTTTTGTCACTGGAGGTACTCAAGACAAAGCTGGACCATACGTGATAGGGAAACTTCATCTGACTCTTCTTCTGGCCTTGCGTGCACCGAGGCCACGCCTTGCCCGCTCCGCCTGGAGAGGTGAGGCAGACCTCTGCATTGCTGTGGCCTACATAGTCTCTTCTGACTTGCTTGAATGCTTCCCCAGGGCCTCACTTTCCCCACCTGCAAAATGAAGGTGCTAATACTCGGCACCCTAGCTTTACAGAGCGAGGTAGAGACAAGAAAGCAGCAGCTCACAGGCACCCCAGAAATCACAGAATCCCCTTCCATGGTTCTCCAAGACAGGAACTGCTCAAGGCACAGATCAAGGGTGCAGATAGCACGGTGGTGGAACAAGGTTTTGAATACAGGTGTCTCAGCCTTTGGGCCAGGACACAAGCACACTCAGCTGCTGAAGGGGTCTGTCATCACAGTCATGAAGGCGGGGTTGTTTTCCACTTACTGGCTGTGTGTCTCGGGGCAAGTTATGCTACTTCTCTGTGCTGTGGTTTTCCTATCAGTACATGCTGACAGTTTCCTAAGAGTTACCTGGATCCAATCTGGTAGGTGGGGACCAGACTGAGGAAGAGGGTGGTGTCAGGTAGGCAGTGGGGACAGGCTGTATTGCTGACATCAGAAGGCAGAGGGGCTACGCTGTCAACCAGGCTTCTCTCCAGAGGGCCTCTTACTTTGTACTGGTTTGTGATACGTAATGACCACTTTCATTACAGGTATTTGGGACATGAACATGACACATCTTAATTCTTTCTTACACCCACTTATCCCCCTACCCATCTTCTGGTCTCCTTCCCATTTACAAAAGAAGTTTCTTAAGGCCACAGGAGACCTTGCATTTGAAAGTCATGCTAGCTGTATGACTTTGGCTGAATCACTCTTGAAGCCTTCGTTTTCCCAACTGTGAAGTGGGCACCGATCCTGCCAACCTCATGGATGTGTCGTGACCATGAAGTGGTTTGATATTTGTGTATAACAAATAGAAGTCATTATCATGATGGTGCTGATGGCAATTACGTCTGTCTTAGTTACTTTCGCATTGCTGAGACAAAATACCCAATACCTAAAGTCAGAAGAGGTGAGGTGTATTGTAGTTTGCAGTTTGTAGAGGTTTCAGTCCATAGTCATCTGGCTGCAAGGTAGGGTGGCATGGCAGAGGGGCATCGCAGAGGAGAAACAGTTCATGGTGGGGAGAAGGCAGGAAGGCAGCACAGCGGTGAAGCAGTGAAGTAGCAAGGAAGCAAGCAACCAGCAGGAAGTGACAAGCAGCAATATAGTGAGGGAGCAGCAGGCAGCAAGTGACAACGACAGCCCTCTTTCTGTCCCTTGTATTGTATCCAATTTCCCCACCCTTAGGGCAGGTAGCACTTACCCCCAAGGTGGACCACCCATAGTCCTAGCATCCCACATTAATCAACCCCAGCATCTCATCATTAATCCCAGAATCATACATTCTAGATCCAGCCACCTCCCAAAATCCCTACCTATGACTGCAAGAAACTTTTGGGGGCAGATATCTAGATACAAATCATATCAATGATCTTCCTTCCTTCCTTCTTTCCTTCTTTCCTTCCTCCCTCCCTTCCTTCCTTCCTCCATTCAAAGCTCTCTATGCCCCTTCTCTGAGCTCCTGCTGGGCACCAGGGACACAGAAAAGGATCAAATACTCCATGTCTCCTGGGAGATCAGTCTAGGTAACCCACCTGCAAACCTGCAATTCCAAGCCCAGATAGTGCCTGTGGGGGATCCTATCAGATTCAGGTGCACACAGAACAGGCACCAGAGTACCTGGAGGAGCCAGGGAAAGATTCATGGAGAAGGAAGCATTAGCATCCAGAATGGAAGGAAGGGTGGATTTTGGTCAGGTGGATAAAGTGGGGGAAGTTATCCAGGATAGGGCTCAACATATGCCATGGACTGGAGGTGGAAAGACAGCAGGGGCCCTAAGCACACTGGGTACCTGAAACATAGAGCAGAATCTGGACCCTAGACCCACCAGGGTATCAGGACCATCCTCTCACTCAAGTGGCTGTGGAGAGTCACAGCCAGACTCTCAGACATTCAACACGGCCGGGCGTGTTGAATGATGGCAGTGACGGTGGTGTGACAGGGCTTTGATGTTACTGGTGCACTGTCCAGGGCCCATTCTCTGAAGACCGCCACTTGCAGATCTTCCTGTAGTTTTGTGTGCACAGGCTCTCCCGGAACACAGAGCTGCTGCACGTTTGTGGGAGCAGGGAAAGAGCTCTGAAGTCAAAAACCCTGGGCCCACATTCCCACCTGGGAGGGCCCCAAGGCTGCTGAGTCAGGCTGCATCTTCCTCTGTGTCTCCGGTGCCCAGCGGGAGGAAGTACTGACCAGGTATCCACAAATACAGTGAGCTCAGAGCCCTTCCTGGCCACAGGGACGGAGAAAAGGACCCTCTGCGAGGGGGAGGGTCACACAGTGAGACAAAGTGGCTCTTGCCCACACCTACTGTAGTCACTGCTCCAGCTCTGCCTTCAGCCTGGTGGACAGAGCCCTCATTGGCAGCTAGACTGGAGGTCACCTCCGCCACCTCCCTGCCCCTGCATTTGGGCAAGCAGCGTCCTTCCCAGCACTCCTTGAAGCCATCCCTGTCTACTTGACGAAAGGCATCTGGGGCCTGCCAGCCCCTCCTCCTACCGAGCGGGGAAACACAATACGCCGATAATGATCTAATATTTATACAACGCCTTTCTACCAGATGCATCCCAACAAAGTTTACAAGCTGTCCCTGCGGCTGGCCGTCGCAATGTATTCCAGACCCCCTCCCCGGCCCCTCCTGGGTGGGGAGGCCCAATGCCAGCAGAGGCTCATAAATCCACCTGAGAGACAGGAGAGCCCAGCTGGCACCCGGGGACCAGCCACTCTCCTAGCCCCTTGGGCCACTGCCCTGTGGGAGGTCATGTGTGCTCAGGACTGGAAAAGAAAGCCATTGAGGGGAGGGCAGGGCTGTGCTCAGGTTTTGAGGTTTGGCCAAAACTCACAGCGCCCAGGGAGCCTCTGCCCAGCCCTCCCCAGCCTCAGACCTGTGGGAGGGACCGAGGGCGGGCCTGGCTGGCCAGGCACACGCCTTCCTCCCAGTCACTTCCTCTATGGCGGCTCCATGAATGAGGATTTGTGTTCGTTCCCTCCCCATAAATTGCCCTTGGTCACCAGGGCCATGTTCTGTGTCAGAGTCCCTGACCACCAGCCTCGGACAAGCCCGGCTTTGTGAAGTCCGGGTGGAAGACAAACAAATGATTATTACCTTCGCGGGTCCCCTCCCCCACCGCCTTTTCTTGGCCTGGAGTTAAGACCCTTTTTCTCTGTCAACAATCTTGACTTTGTTCCCTGAGAAGGAAACGGCTCCGGGAGGGACTTGCAGAGATGCTGCCTGGGAGAAGCAAATGGTTCAGGGAGGAGGGTGAAGCAAGACAGAGGTTACAGGAAATGGCAGACATTTTTTGTTGAATTAAACCATTAGGAGTGACCCCCAAACCAGAGCCAGGCAGAGCGAACAACTGGATACATTTAGGTCAGGACGAGCAGCCAAGTGAGGAGCTGAAACCAATTACCATAAATGAATGTTTCTCTTTTATTCACGACCACCGTGCCTGTTCCCAGGATGCTCTTGGGCGTCTTATAAAAACAGATGAACTCTCTGGTTTTGTTCGGGGAGTTATTAGCTAATGCAACTGTTGGGCAATTTATCAAACATTAGCACATGCTGAGATTAATGACCAAGAGACGTCAGTGCCTGGTCCTCAGCGGCTGGGGCTGCTGGATGGACTTTGGAGCTCAGGACAAGGTCTTTTCCTTGGCGTGAACATTTACAGAGGATGTTGGTGCCCTAAAAGCAACACTTCAAAACCACCTCTGCTGTGGGAACTCTCCATAGCCACTGGGGTGAGGAGACGGTGCCGATACCCTGGTGGGTCTGGGGTCCAGATTGTGCTCTGTGCCCCAAGCACCTGACGCTCTTGGGCTTTCTGTAGTTTTTCTCCCACTGGACCATTGTGGTGCTGTGCTCTGGGTCTGGGGTGACTCCTTGTCCACCTGACTAAAATCCACTGCTCTTTAACTCTCAACTCAATGCTTTGTTCTCTGTGAAGACTCCCCTGACGCCTCGGCCTTCCCTGAGCCACCCACACTTATCTCATAGCTTGCACTGTCTTAGGTTGGAATCACAGGTTTATAGGTAGATCGCCCAGACCAGTGATAGCGAACCTTTTAGAGCTTTTAGTGATACCAACTGCCCACTGCAGCACGCGAGCCATAGGTTTGCCACTACTGGCCTCGACTGCGATCTCTTAGGTGTCAGGGAGTGTTTGATTCTTTTCTGTGTCCCTAGTGCCCACTAGGACCTCAGAGAAGGGATGTGTCATGGGTTTTGAATGGATGAATGAGTGATTGGCTGACCTGTGTGCTGTAGGGCCTTCCTCTTAGGCTTTCTCTTCACCAGGAAGGAAAGGTCCGTGATTCTCCCAATCTAGCTTTCTCCTACTGTGGGACTTCAGGAGACTGGGATCCATCCAAGAGCTGCACAATGGAGGAGGCAGACCTGGGTTTGTGACCTGCTGCAGTTGCTTGCTCTTCGTGGGTCTCAATCTCTTCATCAGCGAAATGGTCTAGGGGACTCATCATCAAATCTTCTTGAGAAGAAAGTTGCCAAAGGCTGCGTGATTTGGGGACATTTTCAATCCAAAAAGGGAGGAAAGGAATCAAATCGAATTAAAATTATTCTACTGCTTACCCTCAACTTGAGGAAAGGAATGCTTCTTCCTAGGATCTTGGCTAAAGTGGACCTTTATTTTGTGGTGGGGAAGAGCTGAGCTTCAGAGTCAGGAGCAGCCGGCTCCAGCCCTGCTCAGCTGGGTCTTGTTCGCACCATCTCTTAGAGTCAAGGTTTCTGAAAAATGGGACAATGGTACTTCACACCCTGTGTGGATATCAATGTCTGGGAAGTGTTGAGTCCAGGCACTGGCCCAGAGCTGGGACTCATTAAATAGTAGCTGTGAGCTGGGGATTTAGCTCAGCAGTGTAAGAGCCTGCCTGACAAGCGTAAGGTCAAGAGTTCGATCCCTAGTACAAAAAAAAAAAAAAAAAAGGAGCTGTGATTGTTGCTATTAATTACATTAATGAGCTCTGCCAGGCACAAGATATGGGAGGAACAACCCTCACACTGCCATCTTCTTTGTCTTTTCTTGTTGATATTTTGGACAAGTCCTGGTGTTACAGAATTGACATTCCTCCTCTTTGCTTGATTCTACCCAGTGTGTTCCAACCCAGCATCGGCCCCTCTGCCAGGCTCCGCAGCTGGCTTTTCCCCGCGAGCTGCGCCATCCTGCTTGGTGGGGCTGACATCTGCCAAAAAAGCAGACCACCTTCTCGGATTTTCCATCTGCAGCTGGGAGAGAGGCAGGAGGGCGGGCTGGCAGAGAAATTACAAAGCAGGCGCCCACTCCGGTTCCTGCCTGTGCGGTGGGTGAGGCGCTGCCAAGGAGCTGGTCCCCAGCGGTCTGGAGCAGCAGGCATCCATCCCTGGGACAGCGGTGACGAAGCTATGGCACGTGTGCTGCGATGGGCTGTTTTTATCACTGAAAGGCTGAAAGGCTTGCCATCACTGCGCAAGGGCCCATGGAGACCCCTGGGCCGGAGGGATAGGGGAGAAGGACAGGTACCATGGAGGGGTTCTTCCTGGCCCTAGGAGGGACCAAGGCCTGGCCAGGGACCTTTAGGAAGGTTCATACGGATCTCTCAGATTTGGTTGCCTCTATCTGTAAAATGGGAACCAATATGGCTTTCCAGTCCCTTATAGGACACGTTAGGGCCAGATGTATTTGGAAGTCAGAATTTCTCAGAGTTTTAGAAAGTAATGCCATAATTCCATATTTTATAAAAGACCTGTAGTCAGGTAAGGAGAGCAGCCTGTAAGCCTTCCACTGATTTCTGCAGTGGAAGCTAAGAACATGGACACTGCGTGGAATTAGTGAAGATCCTAAATAAACTCATAGAGGCTTAGATCGGGTTTTTTGACACCAAATAAATTTGCTGTAAATTTCTGGAAAAACTCTCTACTGTGGATCATAGATTTTGGAATCAAGAAAGAAAGACCATGGATCTATAATGCTTACTCCATAGGCCTGTGATGGCAATAGCAAAAGATGGGAATGATAAGGCTGCTTACAGAGTTTTGGGACATGGGGGTCCCATAGCAGTGGTTCTCAATCTGGGCCACACATGGGAACCACCGGGGAGCCTTAAGAGCTACGGGCCCCTGGATTCTACTCTCCTGGCATCTTTAACTCTGGAACTGTGGGCTTCAACCTGGCGATGACATTTCCAGTTGTCCTTCAGGGGTTCCCCTTCCTTTCTCTCTCTCTCCCTTCTCTCTTTTCTTTGATGAACACTTCACTGAGACGCAAGGCACATACTATTCAATTCTCCTATTTAAGCTGTGCCATTAGTATGTTCAGAGTTGTGACCCTGTTACCACCGTCAACTTTAGTACATCCCTTACCTCCCGAAGAAGCCCGTACCCTTTCACTCTTCCCCCTCACTCCTCATAGCTCCTCCTAAGCAGCCATGTGTCTATAGTTTTCTTACAAATGAAATCATACAACCCGTGTTCTTTTGTGACTATCATCTCTTCCACAGCATAACATTTTTAAAGCTCAAGGTTCATCTATGTGTTAGCATGTATCAATACTTTATTCCTCTTTATGGCTGAAAAGCAGTAGTTTGCTTATTTATCATTTATTAATAGACATTTGTGTTGTTTCCACCTTGGGCTATCAGGAATAATGCTGCTATCCATACATGTGTTTTTGTGTGGGCATGGTTTTCATTGCCTTGGATATATGTTTAGGAGCTGGGTCAAATAGTAACACTATGTTTGACTTTTTGAGGAAATGTCAGATATTCATTTTTCCCAAACTGGTTTTCTATTTTACATTTCCCTCAGCAGTGCATGAGAGTTCTGATTTTTCCATATTCTTCTTATTATTGACTTTTCAATTACGATTCTATTGAGTATGAAGTAGCATCTCATTATGGTTTTGATTTGTATTTCCCTGATGACTAATGCTGTGGAGCACTAAGTGTTTTTTGGTCATTTTTATTATCTTATTTGGATAAATGTTTTTTAATATCTTTCATCATTTTAAAACTGTTTTACTTCATTTTTTTGATACTGGAAATTGAACTCAAGGTTTTGTGCTTGCCAGGCAGGTGCTCATACCACTAAGTTATATCTGCAGCTGTTCTACTTTTTTATTTGATGAGCTTTTAGAGTTCTTTTTTTAAAATTTTATTTTAAAGAGAATAAAACCAAGCAAAAAGAAACAGAATAAAGTCAATCAAAACAAAACAATGAGAGCAATACAGGACTTCAAAACAAGATAATAGGAAATCAACAATGGCTACCATAATGTATTTTATTATCTTTGAAATAGCTGCCCATACCATCAGGCATAATAGAATTTAACAAAGCAAAACAGAATAAAACCAAACCAAACCAAACAACGATACAGAACTTCAAAACAAGGTAATAGGAAATTAACAATGGCTCTCGCCTTTCACCTTCACGATATCTATTGTACATTTTGGATCCCAGTAATTCCTTCGGTTTTTCATACTAGGGAGACAACACAATGTTCATCCATGTGAATCCAAACCATTTCACTTATGAGCATGATTTCAAGTTGCATCCATTTACTTACAAGAGCCTCAAGATTATCCTTCTTTATAGCTGAGTAGCTTTCCATTGTATACAAATATCATGTCTTTCTTATCCATTCCACAGCTGATGGGCAAGCTACCCCTGCTTTTTTCTGGGTCTCTATCACATGGAGCATTGTCTTGTCTCCTCTGATTTTCAATTCATGAATTTTCTTTCGAGTCAAATGTATTTCTTGTAAACAGCATATTGATGAATCCTATCTCCCAATCCACTTTGTCTGTGTTTCTTTTTATTGGTGAGTTGAGGCTGTCTACATTATTGGTTATGATCAACATGCACTGGCTCATCTCTACCATGCTGTCCTCCTGCCATTGGTTCCCCAGTTTTCCCCTCTGTTCAATTACCTGCCCTGCTTGGCAATTACCCTGTTACTGTTCTTGGAAGTGTGGTCATCTTTATCTCTCTCTAGAATATCCTTCAGCACTCTTTGTAGGGTTGGTTTGGTGGTCATGGATTCCTTCAGTTGTTCTTTATCATGAAAGTATCTTATTTCTACATTAATTTTGAAAGATAGTTTTGCAGGGTACATCAATCTGGGTTGGAAGTTGTTTTATTTCAGGACTTGAAACGCTTCACTCCAAGCTCTCCCTGACTTGATGGTTTGTGTTGAGAAGTCTGCCATGATTCTGATGGGTTTTCCTTTATAGGTGATGTTTCTTTTCTCTCATAGCTTTTTTTTTAATACCAGGGATCAAACTCATGACCTTGTGTTTGCTAGGCAGGCACTTATGCCACTGAGCTAAATCCCTGGCCCTTTTCTAACAGCTTTTAATAGTCTGTTCTTGAGCAGAATTTCTAGGATCTTGATTATTATATGTCTAGGTGTAGATTTACTTTGGCTATGGCTAGTTGGAGTTCTGTATGCCTCACTTATCTGCATGTTAGTTCCTTTTCCCATGTTTGGGAAGTTTTCTGCTACTATTTCTGTAAGCAGTCTTTTTATGTCATTTGCGTCAACCTCTGCTTTTTTGCTGACACCTATCAGTCTTCAATTATTTTTCTTTGTATTGTCTTATTTCCTGGTTCCCTGTTATTTTAAAGAGATCTTTCCTTTTGTGATCACTAGCTGCAATCCTGTCTTCAAGGTCTGAAAGTCTATCTTCAGTTTCCTTCAAGCTGTTTTGCCAACTTTCAATGGAGTTTTTAATTTCCTAGATATTTATTTGAATCTTTTTCAAGAATTGTAGTTCTTTCTTGTATTGTTTGAGGTTTCCATCATTTTCCAATGCTTCTTTTTTAAAAAAATCTATGTCTTCATTATATATGCTCAGCATTTCTTTCATTATGTTTGCCATTTGTTCTTTTACCTGGGATATTATTTCTGATCTGATTACTTTTCCAGCCTCATGAAGTTGTTTCTTTACTTCGGTTGCTATCCTTTCAGAAATATCAGGTGTGCAGCTTCTAATTTCTTCCTTTTCTATGTCTCCTAGACTTGTTCTGCATGGGCTGGACGGCAAAGAGTGCCTTTTGCTCCTTCATCTTGACATTTTCCTGGGCTCCTCTGGATGAGTTGGTTATGGGTCCCAGGTACTTCCCATATTGGCTGGCCATTCATAGTGTAGAGGAATGGGTCAGGCACCTGGGTTTCTCCTATCCTAGGTTCCTGGGGAGGTGGTGGGGTGCAGGGCTGGCTTCTCCAGACATGTGCAGCTGCACTGAGGCTTCCCTGATGCTGGCAGGTGTGCAGAAGCTTGGCTGGCTGGATCTCTTCACCAGTGCTGGCTACCAGTCCCTGATGGTGGCTGGCAGGCTCAGCGGGGCATCTGTGTTCAGTTTCTTCTCCTGGTGTTTACAGTTCTGTGCTAATGTCCCAGAGACGTGCTGGGTATAGACTTGATCTTGGAGTGGAGTTCTCCAGAGTCTAACTGCTGTCTCCTCGCTGGTGCTTCAGATGCTTCCCTGTTCCTGGCCTCACTGATTACTCCACCCTCCAGAGGTGTGCATGCGTCTGCGTGCCAGGCTGCGGTCCTGGGTCTTGGGATTCTTGTCAGTCTTACACTTCCTCTGGGATGTAATGAAGGGGCACAGAGCACAGATTCCAGTCTCTTCCAGCCAGCCTGCCCTCTAGAATGTGGCTTTCAGAGTTCTTTATTGGTTCTAGATATAATTCCCTTATAAGATATTGATATAATACTTGATATATGATAATTTTTTTTTATTCTGTAAATTGTCTTTTCACTTCTTTGATAGAATCTCTGGAAGAACAAAAGTTTTAAGTTTTGATAAAATTCAATCCATCTATTTTTTCTTTGCTTTCTTTTCTGTGATTTTGGGGTCATACCAGAGGATCTGTTACTAAATTCAAGGTCTTAGAGACTTATCTATATGTTTTTTTGCCAAGAGTTTTTTTTTAGACAGTGTCTCACTGTGTAGTTCAGGCTGTCTTGAACTCACTATGTACCCTAGGCTGGTCCTAAACTTGGAGAAGCCCTCCTGCCTCAGCCTCCTCAGTGCTGGGATTACAGGTTGTTACGTTTAAGTATCACATCTATTTTGAGTTAATTTATGTTTATGGTGTGAGGTAGAGGTTCAACTTTGTTCTTTTGCAAATAGCTATCCAGCT
Organism: Dasyprocta punctata; assembly: GCA_004363535.1. NCBI lineage: Eukaryota > Metazoa > Chordata > Mammalia > Rodentia > Dasyproctidae > Dasyprocta > Dasyprocta punctata. The sequence continues at coordinate 19,617 of RJWM01009139.1, forward strand.
GTTCTTCTTCCAGTAAAGCATATACAGTCTGGGAGCCATTGCATTAGACTAGAAACCCAGGGAAGCAAAGTTCACGTTTTCTGTGTTTCTGGCACCAGCCACAGCAGGAGAGGAAAGAATGGATAATTCCTGGATGGATGGCAGGTGAATAGATAAGTAATGCCTATAATACCAGCTCCAGTGAGGACAATGTACCATGAGTCAGATTAGCAAAGGGCCAGGTACTGATGGAGCCCAACGTCTCTCCTGGGAAGACCCCCTCTTAGTATATCAGAGCTTACCTAAGGCTCTTCAAACACAGTTTTAATGGTGTGGAACAACATCCCTATAAAGTTAGTCGCTAGGGAGAGCTCTTGTTAATGTGAAGAAAAGACAAAGTTGAAGCCTGCCTTCTTGTAGCCTCTTCCTCTCCTCTAGGCCACATCTCTGCCTTGGTGTTTCCCTCAGTGCTTCTGCTTCATCACACTGGGATGCCCACGAAGACTGTGATGGGATCAGAGTGGCTATAGCTTCCTTTCCAGCAGGCTGAGCCACACTCACCTTCCATGGGGGAAGGTTACAGCCCTTCCCACCCTGACTGCCTCCCCTGTATCTATCCAGCCATCTCTGTCCTCCCCAGGGGCAGACCCAGGACCTGACAGGCCACAAGAGGGCACCTCACCGACCAGCTTCATTCCTTTCCTCTCTTAGAACTCTTGACTTCTATTAATTAAGCCTGAGATCACATTAGCTATTTTTTGATTGACCCCAACATATTGCTCCTTCAGATCTTGCTTATAATACTTAACACTATGAGACAAAGAACACTGCTCTAGGAGGCTTGAGGCAGGCAGAGTGCAAGTTTGAGCCCAACTTAGTGACTTAGTGAGATCCTGTCTGAAAAAAATAAAAAAGAACTGGGGATGTGGTTCATTGCAAAGATCCTGAGTTAAATCCCCAGTCCCACCATAAAAAAAGACAGTGTATTATTTCATTGTAGTATACTGATATTTTATTATTATAATATTATTAACAGTATGTTAGGGTATATTAATGATGATGACTATCCCCTACTCTTTACTAAGTGCCAGCAGAGTGTACAGTGCCTTAAATAAAGTAGGAATGTTCTGATTGTCCCCATTTAGAGAAGGTTTAGGCTCCAAGAGGTTAAGGAGCTGACGCGAGGCTGCAGACCTTGGACGTGAAGCTGTGTTTGCCTGCCTCCACAGCTCCGACTTCTTGAGTTCTCTGCTGTCTTGCCCCTGGGCCTGTCCTTCTTGAGGGCATTGTTGTCCTGCCTTCCCTGTGCTGCCCTTGTATAGTTGGTGTTGAGCCTGGAATCTTTTAGCTCTTCAGGCTTGTTCTGGGCCTTTGATTCTGCCCTCACATTGCTTCTCTCTCTGCAACCTCGGACTTCCCTCACTGTTTCTGGCCTGCAAAAGTCTAACCAGGGAAGAACAGAGATAGAAGCCTTCATGTCTCACTCCAGCCTGCACCTGTGCTCCATAGGGATCAGGCATTGGATCGGGAGCCCCATACGGGCATTGCGTCTTGGTGCCTGAGGACGCCATTACCGTCCTTCTCCAGGTATACAGTTTTTCTCAGAGCATGGTTGCCAGGCACACAGAACCTATCTGCCCCTTTCCAGGAGGGCACAGATGGGCCTGGAACCAGCCAGAGAAGGATAGCCCTGGTCTGCAGGTGTGCTTCAAACTCCTCCCTTCAGGCACCTGCTATTCTCACACTGCACTCTTGCCCAGGTGTGTGGCTATGGGAAAGTTGGGTGTAGCCTTCAGAGCCCTGGGAGGAGGGCACCTATAAAAGAAGATAGCCAGGGTAGCCTGGCTTAGTCACTTTCTCGTTGCTGAGAAACAAACAATTCCTGACACCCACAACTTAAAGGAGAAGAGGTTTATTTTGGCTCCCAGTCTGTAGAGGTTTAAATTCATAGTGGGTTGACTCCAAAGCAGGACAGTATGGCACAGGGACATAGTAGAGGGGAAGCTGCCTATGGCTTGGGAGCAGGGAAGCAAAGAACACGAAGGGAGAAGCTCGAAGGGAGAGAAACCCTTCCAGGCCACCCCTCCAGACACTCACATTTCCACCCAAACTCCACCTCCTCCCATCACATTTATGTGAGGAGTGTCATTCCCCTGGCATCCAGTCTTCTTCCCAAACTCCCCACCCCCATGACTGCATGAGGCTTTAAGGGGACATCTCAATATAACCCGTAATGGTGCCCTTTCACTAGGTCAAAGCCCAGACAGGAACATTTTCAAGGCCCATGCAGGCTCCAGGAAGTGACTGAAATAGCTGCTAGTTTATTTCCAATTGGTGTAGTTTGACCAGTGTGATGAAGTGCAATCCATTACAATGAACCAACTGGGCAGAACCCTACCTTCTTCATTCAGTGATTTGCTCATTCATTCATCACTACATTCAATGATTTTTGTTCACCTGCTTATCATTTTTCTCATTCATTCAGTTCCCCAGGACCTTGCACAGGTCCACTTCCTAACCTCTGTCTTTTTCTCAAATGTGACAATACGAGCGAGGTCCTGCATTTCAACCTGCCACAGGAAAAGCTTTTCCCCCGCTTTAACTTTCCCCATGCATCTTACCAATACACTACCTAATTTACTTATGTGTCTTATTCATTGCCTGACTCTGCTGAGTCTAACAAGAAGGGATTTTGTCTATTTCTTTTGTTACTTGGTCCTCAGTGCCTAGAATAATGAAATGTTTTTGGTATTAATAGGTCCACTCATTTATCCAATAAACACAGACCGGAGAGTCTGTGGGAGACAGAGTTGCTTTTGAAAAGGCTCAGGATCCAGGACAGGTGCTTGGGATGGGGGCCTGAAAGCTAAGCTGTGGAGCCTGGGGATGCACATGTGAACACAGAGCTCGCAGTACAATCCAGGCAGTGGGGCATCTGGTATAAGGCAAGTGGGAAAGTGCAGAGCACATCTGCAGACACGATGCTAAGGCCTAGTAGCTGGACTTGGTGAATAAGTGGGTGGGGGGCAATGGGAGGGAAGCTTTGGGACAGACTGGGGTTCTGTGTTACAGAGTCTGGGTGGAAGGTGATATTATTAACCAAGGGGGTTCTTGGAGGTTTCCAAAAGAGAAGGAAAATGACGGCTTGGAAACTCCCTCTCAAAATCCACTTGCAATTAGAATTTGACCTACATTTTTTTGTGTTGTGTTGATTTTGTTTTGATTCATGTTGCCTCCTTCTTCCAAGCACCAGGAGAAGAGGGTGTCTAGCTACCTCATCCATCTCTCTGTCTTACATCTGGGTGTCTGTGAAATGTGGCTTCTTGGTACAGGCATGGGAGGAGCTCACACGTGGGAGACCCACCCAGCCGCTTTCATTCACCGTGGTCAGCATGGACTGCAGTGAGACTGGGATGCGAGCCGAAGCCTTAGAGTTTGACATTGGGGCCTGGTCACCTCCAAAAGATTGTCTGCCTTTGGAAAATTACAGATAAGCCTGCTTGGGGATTTTGAGCAAATATCAGCCACAGCTCCATAGCTATGGAGTTTATGCGAAATTGCTTTCAGAAGTGGATGAGAGAGAGAAGCAGCTGGGAAGACTTTGAGGAGGAGACTTAGAAGGTTGTTTCTAGGCAAGTGAGAGACCTTTTCCATGGGGTCCCCATGGGAGGAGGGCCCCATGGGAGGAGCGCCCATAGCATGACGATGGACCCTTCCTAGTCAGATGTCTCCAAGGATGGAATGAGTGGTGCTTGGCATCGTGAGCTCCTGACCCATGCAGGGTGCAAGAGAGGCTGAATAGCCACTGAGGAGGGAGACTGCAGAGAGGCATCTTGCTCTGACTGGGTAGCTGGAGTGGACTCACCTCTGAGGTCCTTTCAGAATTTACATCCTAAGCTGCTAAGGGACTTCAGAGATTAACTATGTCACATCACGGTCAGTCTTCCAACCCAGAAACCTTCTTCCTCCCAGACCCAAACCCATGTCCTTCAGTGGTGAAAATTAAAGCATCAAGAATAAGTCATAAAAAACTATTCCAACTAATGAATGAAAAAAAAAAAAAGAATTTGGTATTTCTTGCCATTTTGCAGTACCCAACAAATGAATGGATCTTGACCTTGAGCATCAGTGTCTGCTGATAGTCCCAAAAGCATACATGGCCAGACGTGATGTGTTTCTGATGGAAGAGCACATCTCACTGAACTGTCATCCCACAGGGGTTTGATCTACCGTATTCAGCTACTGATTGGAAGGCATTATGGTTTGGACCTAAAATGGCCCCCAAAGCTTCATGTTTCTGTATGGGGAACCATAACTGACTTGCTGTTAGGAGGTGGGGACTGGTTAGAGGCAAGTCACAAGGGGCATGACCTTGAAGAGTATATCTCCCTTCCTGCCTCTTCTCTTCACTTCCTAGCCACTGTGACATAAGCAGCGTTTCCTCTGCTATGCCCCTCTGCCTTGCTATTTCTGCTTCTGAGTTGTCAATCGTGAACTGAACCTGTGAGCTAAAATGCGCCTCTCCTCCTCTAAGATAAGAGAGTCAGGCACTGTGTCTAGTAACAAGAGCGACTGAGACAGGTTTTCGTACCAAGAATAGACTACTTGTCACGAGTATACTTGACCACGTGGTTTAGAAGTTTTTGAAACTGTTTCATAGGAGGAGCTTAGAAAATTTTGGCTAGGGAAACCCTAGAATGCTGTGGACAAAGTTTGATGGAAGATTCTAGTCAGAGCTCAGGAAACTAGAGTGCTGACAAAAATACAGAAAGCAAAGACTTGGCGTAGGAGGATTCAGTTGGGAACAAGGACTCCATTGGCAGTTGGACTTGTGTGCTATGCACTGGCACAAAATTTATCTTCATTTTGCTCATGTCCTGAGACTTTGCAGTAGACTGAGATTAGGGGTGGCAGACTAACTAATCTAGTGAAGAAAATTTCAAAGCAGTCCAATATTCAGGCTGTGGCATGGATAATGCTGGCTGCTTCTATCCATATTTGTTCCATGAGAATCAGGACCAAAAAGCAGAGATGAATAATTTGAAAAATTTTGTTCGTGGCCAGACAGGAAGCACCTGTAAATCTGTGCCAAAGTAAAGCATAGCTGCTGAAAAGATTAGCATTAAAAAGAAGCCAAATGTTTTGGTTCAGGACAATAAGAAAAATGCCTCGAAGACATCTCAAGAGTCAGTAAGACTCTTTCCTTTACTGGCTCAATGGTGTGAAATTATAAAGCTTTTATTTGAGAAGAGAGTCTTTGTACCCCCTACTTGAGAAGGGTCACATAGGGAGTGGTTCCCTAGGATTCATCTAGATTCTCAGGAGTTCTCTGCAGCCATGATGCAAGGGGACCAGGCTAATGAGTGAGATGGTGGGAGACTTTGGCATCATCCATGTAGTGGTTGGGAGATGTGGGGTCAGGGAGGTGTCCACCCACATTTCAGAAGAAGGACTGGGAGGCCAACTAGTGTGCCCCTGAGAGGGCAGTGTGTGAAGCTGTGTGAAGCCGAAAGTGTAGTGGAGATTCTAGGAAGTTGGAGAAGTCAGGAACATAGAACATATGATGAGGAAAGCTGCAGAAAGTGAGGAAAGCCATCCAAAGAGAGAGGTCATGAGGTCTGCAACCTAAAATGCTATAGGAGTGTAGTCACCTAAGTCCCTTGGAGTTCACATATGACTCAGATGCTGGAAACAGTGCTACAGGATTTAATGTTTGCCCTGCTGGGTTTCAGTCTTACTTTGGTCTCATTCTTTTCTTTCTCCTATTCCACCCTTTTGGAATGGGAATGTGTGCCCTGTGCCATTGCTCGTTGGTAGTGTTTAACTTTCTTTTGATTTTTACGGGAACTCACAGCTAGGAGTTTGCCTTGAGTCTCAGAGGAGACTTTGGACTTGGACTTTTTAGTCATGCTGGAACTGTGAAAACTGGTGACCCTTAGAGATGGTATTAAATGCATTTTGTCTAGAGATGGACAGAAGTCTTTTGGGGGCCAGGGGAAGAAAGTTACGGTTTGGACCTGAAATGACTCCCAAAGCCTCATGTGTGTGGAAGGTGATTGGATTGTTTAGGCACTATAGCTGACTTGCCATTAGGAGGTAGGGCTTGGTTACAGGCAGGTGGCAGGAGGTGTGACCTGGAAGGGTATACCTTCCTTCCCGCCTCTTGCCGTCACTCTCTGCTTCCTGGCTACCATGATTTGAGCAGCTTTGCATCTGCTTGCCCCTCTGCCATGCCATTTTGCTTTGGGGCCAACCAATCGTCAGCTATAACCATTAACCAAAATAAATCTCTTGTCCTTTAAGGTGTAATAGTTCAGTGATGAGACAGTGACTAATACAGAAAAGAAATTGGGACTCATGGCAAATGGCATCAAAAATAGGCTACCAGCAGCATTCAGACTGTGGAAAGTCTTTAGGTCAAAAAACCGGGTTCTTCTGGCAATAAGGAGGGGAATAGCAAGGAGTGGAGGGGAAAGCAGGAGACTGAAAGAGATCCAAAATATGTATCAGATATAGAAACTGATAGAACTCAATAATGATACCAAGGTATGTGCATCTGGGTGATAAAATCATAAGGAAAATCAAGAAAATAATAATTATAAGAGATAGGATTTGTAGTTCCTTTTAGGGAGGGGAGAGAGTTGTGGTTGGAATGAGGCACCAGGAGGGACCTCTGGGGTGGCCACCATGGCTCTATTTCTTGACCTTGTTAATGATTATAAGGATGCTCACCGTATAATGGTTCATTACACTACATTGCATGCTTGCTTTGTATGATTTTCTATTTATTTTACAACAAAGGGTTGCAAAGAATATGTCTCAGCTGCAGCTTGTTGGTGTGAGCCCTCCAGGGCCCGTGTACACTTTGAGTTAGGTGGCTCTTACTAATGATCTCTTTTTTCTAACTTCCCAGACACTCTTAAATGTCAAGATAGAGAGATAAAGAAAGTGAAGAAAAACCCTATTGCTTTAAAATCTGCCACTGTCCTGACCGCTGCATCCCCCATGGGACTGAGCCCAGTGCTGGGCCAAGGGGCCCAGGAGAGCCTTGCCCAGTGAGCAACTCTCATGGCAAGCTCGGGCAGGGTCACTTGGCTGGGCAGGGACTTCCATCCCATTGGGCCGTTTCAGTGGAGGAGAGAGCCTGGAACTCAAAACAAAAACCAAAATGAAACCTTGACTAGAGAGCAGGAAACATGGTCCAGCTGCTCTGCGACCTTAAACAAGCTCCCTGGACTTTTTGGGCAAGGATTAGTGTGGGCGCTGTCTCATCTCAACATCTGAGGGCCCAATGAGGCCCGACCATCTCCAAGCTCCAGAGGCCAAATCCTGGGACCTGGGTGAGCAGTGCTGAGAGGGATGCCGCACAGGGAATACAGGCAGAGCCCGATGAACTGGGGTGGTGGCTGAGTCCCGTAAAGAAAGGACCTTGGTTCTGTGTCCGGGGGCCTGGGCTGGGGGCCAGACCTCAGACTCAGGCTGCGGGAGAGGGGAAATGTGAGGCAGGGCCCCTAGTCCTCACAGCGCACCCCAGTGTTTGGACTTACCCCCGAGAATGCGACCAGTGGGGGCTCTGGGAGCACCTGCCAGTGCCGGAGCGCCCTCACCGTGGTTGGAGCAGGAACCCTTTCCACGTGTCCGAGCAGCCCCAGAGGTCGGGGCCGCCTGCAGTGCGCAAGGCCAGGCAAGGGTCGGGGGCTTTTGCCCCACGCCCACTGCCGCCAGCCCCGGCTGATCTCTCGGAGCCAGAGCCAGGCAGAGGATTTCCACAGTGCAGCTCCCCGAGAAAGCGGGATTAAGGGGAAATGCTCGGGTGGGCTGAGCCAGGGGCCAGGGGGAGGCTGGGCAGAAACCCAAAACCTCCGCAGCTGTTTCCAGTTTGCCGCCCTGGCTGGGATGCGGTGGGCTGCGCACAGGGCACAGCGGCCGGGACAGAGCACCGCGGCGGGCGCTTGCCAGCTCTGTCTCTTTCTGTGTCTCCTCCACCCTCCACCCTCCACCCTCCGCGGGGCTTTTTCCTGCCTATTTTCACTGGGGCGTGATCTGGCTTTATCTTTTTTGTTTCTTTCGGACTTCTTAAAAGTTTCATGGATTCAAGGACATTAGGGAGGTCGTTGGTCCCTGTGAGAGGGGGACACGGGGTTCTCCTGACCACATCTCCTGGAGTTTGGGCCCTCAGCCCCAGGCAGGAGGTGGCTCACTAAGCCCAGAGCTCAGCATCAGGCAGCAGAGGGTCTGGCGAGAAACCTGCTAAGGGCTCTGGGGACACAGCCACCTTGCAGCCAGGACTGGCCCTCCAGGCACGCCCTCCTCTCTCGGGGCGTCTCTCCCACCTGCTTCCTTTCTGTGCAGGTTCACAGCATGGGAATTCCCCTCTGGAACCAGGGACCAGCACTGACTTCATAGCAGAGCAGAGGCAGCGAAACACAACTCTCCATGGTCTCCAAATTGGACTTCCACCAAGTGACAGGACAGGAATGGGGCAGAGGCTCACACAGCAATGGGGCAGCCGTGGAGGAGCAGTGTCTGCCGCTCTGCAGTCAGACAGACCTGGATGCGAACTCATACCCTGGGGCTCAGCTCTCACAGCATGGCCCTTTGCGAGCATCGGGCACAGTGCTCAGTGCAGAGTAGGCTTCCAGGGGCGAGTTGCTGCTCCATCCCTCTCTGTGGGTCTAAGACACCTTGTGAGCCCGTCACTCTGCTGTTCTGTTCCCGTGCTCACCTCTGGGCCAGGCCATGATCCAAACCCCTGGCCTTCGACACGCTGAAGGCTAAAACTAGACCCATGTCTATCACCCTGCACTAAAGTCACAATGACCAAAGATCTAAATATTAAAACAGAAACGCTCAATCTACTGGAAGACAAAGTAGGTAGAAATCTTGAAGACACAGGAGTAGGCATAGAATTCATGAACAAAACGCAAACCACACGGAAAGTACTTCAAAGAATCAACAACTGGGGTCTCATCTTATTAAAAAGTTTTTGCACTCCAAAAGAAATCACCAACAGAGTGAAAAGAAAACCACAGAATGGGAAAAAATTTTAGCCAACTGTCCATCAGACAAAGGACTTATATCTAGAACATATAAAGAATTGAAAAACATCAGGCCCCCCAAATTCAAAGACCCAATTAAAAAATGGGCATCTGAGATGAACACACACTCCTCAAATGAAGAAATACAAATGGCAAATAAATACATGAAGAAATGTTCAACATCACTGGTCATTTAAGAAATGCAAATTAAAACAACATCGAGATTCCAGAAAGAATGGTCAAAATCAAGAAATCAACCAATGACAAAAGTTGGCAGGCTGTGAGGAAAAATAAATGCTTTCCCACTGTTGGTGGGAGTGCAGACTGGTACAACCATTGTGGAAATCAGTGTGGAGATTCCTCAAAAAACTAGAATTGGAGGTCTAATTCCATCCAGCTTTTCTCTTTCTGTTTTTTTTCCCAGAGGATTTGAAAACATCATGCCACAGTGACATATGTGCACCCATGTTTATAGCAGCACAATTTGTAATGCCAAAATCTTGGAAACAACCCAAATGCCCATCAACTGTGGAATGGATAAAAAAGATATGGTATTTTTATACAATGGAGTATTACTCAGCTATAAAGAAGGATAAACTTGAGGCTTTTATAGGTAAATCGATGCAACTTGAGACCATACTCATAAGTGAAATAAATCAAATTCACATGTGTAAATATATTATTTCCCTAGTGTAAAAAAAACACTGAAAGAGTAATAAGATCCAAAATGTACAATAGATATTGTGAAAATGAAAAGGAAAGAAAGTTCTTAAAATGAAAGAACAACTGGGATAGGGGAAAGGAGAAAAGAAAGAAAGGAAAAGATTATATGTATATATGCATGTATATATATACAAGATAGATAACTGTATGACAAATCTTTGTAAGTTCATCAAAAAGAACAGTTTGTGCTTTCATTGTTTGATTTTTTGATTATTTTTTATGTCTAATCTTGTAATATGAACAACTACTTCTAAGTTAACAACATGCAATATACTAACTACTGTTAATTTCCTACTTTTTTGAAATTCTGTACGTTTCTATCCTTTTTTTGTTTTGTTTTTAAAATAAGAAAAAAACAAAAATTACAAGGCAAACTGACATTAAAAAAAAAAAAAAACTATGCCAGGAAACAAATTAATTCTGAAGCTAAAAGTCCAAGGGGCCTGATGTCACTGAGGACAGATAGTGTGACATTCTGGTCAGTGTTAATACATTTTATTTTCTTTAGTTCGGAAAACAAACTTTTAAGCAGACACTACTTTTATTCCCAGAATTTTAAGGTTTTTTAAACATCTTGACCAAGATCACAGAGTGAGGAGCTTTGTCTGAAATGACATAGCCAGTTCATGTAGCATGGGGGTTGGGACTGGGGCCCCTTTCCTGAGATGTGTCCTCTTTCCCTAATGTCACAGTCTGGACTTTGGGCTGCCTTAAAATTTCCTTCCTCAGATGAATTAGTCCACCACCCATGTCCCCCACAGTCTCAGGAGATGAACAAGATGCAGACAAGCTTTCTGTAAGAGCGTAACGCACACAGCGTGGAGCCCAGCGGCCTGTGGAGTCCTTGTTCCCAGCTGACGCCCCCTGAGCCTGGCCTTTACTCTATTTTTATCACTATTCTGGTTTTCTCTGATCAGAATCTCCCACCAAGGCCAACTCAAAGCATTCTAGGGCTTCTCTAGCTGGCATCTCCAAACTCCTCCTGCCAACCAGTTCCAAAAGCTTTTCTTTAAAAAAAAAAAATAGTGCATTTTCACAGTATATAATGATTACATTTATCGTGGGGAGCTGCATATGTACACAATACATCTTGATTCTTATTTGTTTTCAACTCCTACCCTTCCCCCTCCCTCCATCTCTTGTTCCCCTATCCATTTGAAAAAGATTTCCCTACTTCCTACTTATCTGTTTTGTTTTGTTCTACTTTTGAGTGTCTCATATAAGAGAAACCATGTGACATATAATCTTGTTATAGTTGAACGGGCCAAAATAGTTTTGGGAAGTGTACACCTCATAGTGAACAGTAAGTAGCTGTGTTTATTAAAGTTCACCTGATGGCAGCAGCAGGAACAGGCAGAGGGCAAAGGGAAAAGGGAGGAGAAAGAGGAACCCGTGGTCTGAGGTGAAGCCATTGGTGGTGGTGAAGGAACTGGTGGTGGTGTTGAGAGCCAGTGAACAGCACTCACCTGGGGCTAGTGCTGGGTGCTGGGTGCTGGGTGTGGAAGAGGAACCCTGGATGAGTACAACTCAGGCTTCTTGTATTTAAAGGGTCAGACACCTCCAGCTCCAGGTGTCTCCCATTTATTCTCTCTTTGGTGTTGATGATCTGCTGCCTCAGCCATCACGGCCTCCCAAGTTTAAACATGCACATTTATTAGGGTGGTGTTGTATTTATAGCTGAATGAAGGGAAGGGAGTGGTTCTGTCAACTTTCCTGGACAGCTTTTCTAACTGTACTAAGCTCATGTGTGTGACTTATTTCACTTAACATTATATTCTCTGGTTGCATCCATTTGCCTATACGTGCCCCAAGTTTATCTTTCTTTATGGCAGAGTAGTACTCCATTGTGTATAAATACCACATTTTATTAATCCATTCATTTATCAATACATATATATGCCAAGATCTTTTATAAATTGTATTGCTATAAACATGGGTATGCATGTATCCTGGTAATACAATGACTTTAACTCTTTGAAACAGATACCCAGAAGAGGTACCTTCTGGATCAAATTAAATTTCTATTTGTAGTATTTTGAGAAATCTTCACATTGACTCCCATAGTGGTTGCACTAGTTTACATTCCTACCAACAATATAAGAGGGTTCCTTTCCCCCCATATTCTTACCAGCTTTTGTTATTGTTTGGTTTCTTGATGATAACCATTTTTTCTGGAGTAGATGGAATCTCAGTGTTGTTTCAATTTGCATGTCTCCCATGGCCAGCGATATTGAACAGTTTCTCATGTATTTATTGGCCATTTGTACTTCTTCTGAGAAGAATCTATTGAAAGGCTTCTAAACCACATGGTCAGGTAGTCATGGCAACAGTCCCACTTCCAAAATCTGTCTTAGTCACTTTCTCATTGCTGAGACACAAAACTAGATGCTCACAATTTAAAAGTGGAGAAGTTTAATTTGACTCATGTTTTAGATTCAGTCCATGTTTGGGAGACTTAGACACAGAAACAGCATGTTGGAAGGGCTTAGGTGGAGAACAGTTGCCATGATCATGGTAGCCAGGAAGCAGAGGGAGAAGGGAGGGACTGGGGAGGGTAATATATCCTTTCACGTCCTGCCCCAATGACCTGCCTCTTCCTACCTATTGGATTCCCAAATAAAGAGTATGGTAATCCAAGTACTGAAATCTTTTCTCTAGTTTTCCTCACAATCCAAGAAGTTACATTTATAAATCCACTGAGACGTTATTGGAATCCCGGAAAGTTAATTCCAATCTACCACCTCCAATGCAACCCACGGTGAGAGTAAAGATTCCGAGACATATTCAAGGTTAAGGGCAGCCAAGGGGTCCTGAGTCCAATCCTCCTGAGGACATGTGGACAAAGGCCTTAATCCTAGGCCTCTCCCAGAATTTATTAACTAGTGAAGCAAGGGGGTGGCTTGAGGATGAGTGACAGTGAGGATGGCGGGAACTACGTGAGTAACTTGAGCTGGTTAACAAGGTAGTGAAAAAGGTATCTCTGCAAAATGCAGATAAAGATATGCAGGGGGATCAATTTGCACAACCCAATCTAGATAGCAACTGGATTGTTTTAGGAGGCTGCTGCTTTAGTTTCTGACATGCAAACTTTATGCCCTGGGAACTCATAGCCTCTTTCTCGAGGCTTATCCCCAGTTGACATTCCCGAGCTCACTGGCTCTGCCATTCCGCTGTGCCTATACATTTTATAGAGATCACTATGGGAGGCAACAGGACACTGTCAGATGGCTTTAGAGATTACATGTCAGTACCTCGGCTAGCCTTATTTGCAATGCTTAGAGCCAATTGAAGAGAGAAGGAAATACCATAGTCAGCTCTGTATATATCAACATAAGGAATTAAGTCTCGATATAATCAAAGTTGCAGGAATTGTTCTGCGTTCAAGGGGACCCGCTTAAGTTGTCTCCCACACTACCACAGCCCACCTCATAATAGTAAGTCTGCCATATCACCCCCAAGCTTAGATCTCCTTTTGAAAGCCCTGCCTATGAGCACTTACGGTCTTTAAGGGACTTCTGGATATAAATCATAACACCTGAGCTCCCAAGACAATGGTGATGGTAACACCCTCGCTTTGGTGTCACAAAGACAAGGGAAGCTGGCAAGTGTGTGTGCCCATGTTTTTGAGCGCTTACTGCTTGCTTGGTGCTGTTTATGTATACCTCATTGGAGCATTGCCCCATCCTCATAACCACCTTGTGGATCCCTATTTGAAAAGAGGTCACGCAGGGTCATTTTTGGTGCTCATCTCCCCAAACATGGAGCCTCTGCACACTTCAGGATGGATCCCACCCCACATCCAACAGAGCTGCCTTCATAATAGGTCTTTGGGATGCTGGGCAACTGTGTCCCCCTCTGAGCCTCTTTCTTTTATCAAACAAATGACAGACCACGATCCACAAATGTGGCAAAGTGAAAAGTACCATAATCACACAGACATACCGCGCCTGCTCCTGGCCTCAACCTGGGCCCTCACCCTGTGTGGGTCACTCACTAGTGGTCTAGGGGTACTTGGAGAGTGGGTGTGGTATTTCAGCCTCTCTCAGAGCAAATTCTTTTGTCCACAAAGCACCTTTGTTTGTGAATCTATAAAATCTATGTGTATTTTTACTTAGAATTTGGAAAAGGAAATAGATTCTGTTTTTGTTCAGAAAAACATGATATCAAAATGTCTGTAGTGAAAGTCTTTTAAAGTCACCACTAAATGTCTAAGGCTTTTGACCTCAAAGGCAAAACAGGAAGCTTGTTCTCTGATTTTGGAAATAGCTGGGGAGACTGGCTTTTATCCTCACATCCAGGGCTCTGAAGGGAGCTCAGTATTTTGTTCCGTGACTCTTGGCTTTGGCCAAGGTGAACATGTGTGAGAGTGTGTTTGAGCACACATGTGCAATATGTGTGTGTGTAGGGGTGTGTGTGTGCACTTGTGGGTGACCTGCGCAATGTGTAGCACCTGTGGGAGGATCTAGCTGTGCCTGGCTTTGTGCCTGTGTGTGTGGTAGCATGGGTCATAGCACCCTGTGTGGTGTAGGTGGCCTCACAACCCTTGAAGCTCTGTGTTATGGAAGTGTTAGGGGTGTGTTGTAGGTTTGTGGAGAGCTGTGATGTGAGCTGGGACTGAGTAGTAAAGCTAACTAGGACCTGATTAGGACACTAAACAAATACAAGAAACATATGCTCTTCTAAATTGCCCCATAACTGAGGTTTGGTTGATAAAAAGGCAGCAGTTAGAAATAAGACCATCAAACAAGACCATGTCTGACCCACTTTTTGCTTTAAAAAGTAACCACCCCAAATGACAGTGCAGTTGATGCGTAAGTCCTGGCTTTCACAGAAAAGGCATTGCTCCCGAGGGGGCCTAGGGCACAGTGGCTGCCACAGAGCCATGCAGAGGCTGCAGGGCGCACAGACGATGGGCACTGTTGAATCTCCTCCCACTGACTCTCATCAGTGGGGCACTGCCTATCCCGTGCTGCTGCAGAACAGACCCCAGCAGTGACAGTGACAACAACCCAGGCTTAGACGGGAGAGTCCCTCAGCATTCCATCTCTCTGTCCCAACAGTCTTTGCCCAAGATGTAGCTGACTGCCCCTGAGGGAGTCAGTTAGCAGATCAGGTGCAACAAGATTAAAACAAGCTTACGTGTTCTCAAAGAGATAAAGGGAGATATTGGAACATAAAGCAGGTCCAAGTGACTGTTGGGGAGAATCAAGGGAAGAGCCTGGATATGACAGGATTTAGCACTGAAAACCTGCACTGTAGGAACTTTAGAAAGATGTATCATTCTAAAGAGAAAAATACTGAACTCAGAAAGATGAAATGCTATGCCAAAAAACTGCTACGTAAAGAAAAGTAGGAGGATACATTTGAACAAACACTGACTATTGAATAATACTTATATAATGGATGACTCATTAGAGGATCCAAAATTAAGGTAGAACTATGATACTGGAGGCTATTATCATATAAGATGGGAGGAAGATTAGGTTGAAGCATACTGAAGTCTTTGTATTATTGGAGAGGAAAGAAAGTACTGTTTAACTTTAGATTTTATTAACTATGTGTGTAAAAATTCTAAGGATAACTTGTAAAAAGCTAGAAACAATATAAATGAATTATAAACAAATATCAAAAAATGAGTTAAAGAGAGACCTTGATAATTCAAAGAGGACAGAAAAAGAAAAGTTTGAAAAATAGTAAATGAGAAGCAGAGTAAACAGAAAATAAGATGATAGATATAAATTCAAATATATGAGGAATACAATTAAATGTAAATGAACTAAAATCTCCAGTTAAAAAGTAAGGATTTATAGTTTGGATAAAATGAACAAGTAGCTTTTTGCTCCAACCTACCCCGGCTATATACTATTTACCAAGGATTTGGAAAGCTAAAAATAAAAGGCTTAAAAAAGATATTTTGAGGATATTATTGATGAATGATGCCTGAATTGACAAATCCATCAATGTTTACTAATTATACATGTGACTAGTTGTGTTTTTCTATTAGCACAAAGATGGTTTCTATACTGAAATCTATTAGCTCAATCTTAAATATTCATAAATTAAAAGAAAAAACTGATCTCAATTGAATCAGGAAAATTGGTGAAATTATGTATTTTATAACAATGTAAACTAGATTTATAAGGGAGTATTCCTTAACCATAGAGTTTCTACCAAAGATTTATGGCAACTACAATAATGTATCAGGGGAAATCTTGAGATGTTTTCTTTAAAATCAAGAATTAGGGGCTGAGAATATAGCTCAGTGGCCCAGTGCCTGCCTGGTAAGCCCAAAGTCCTGAGTTCGATTCCTGATACCAAACAAAAACAAAAACAAAACGAAAAATCAAAAAACACCCCCCAAGGGACTCCTGGGAAGATGGCAGAGTAGTAGGATGCAGGGAAAACAGTCTCTCTGAGAGACACCATCTAGATGTGGGAACACACCATCTTGAGGAAGACAAACAGAAAGAGATGGGTTCCTTGGACCCAGGAAGAGATTGAAGTTTGAATCAAACCCCACAGAGAGAGTGAAAAGGAAAAATTCAACTAAGAAGAAGGCGGTAGCTGGTGGAGCCTTCGCCCGGAGCTGAACTCACTGCACGAGGGGAGCTGTTGGAGCCTGGTGGTGCACGGTTGTGGTGTTGGTGGTGGCTGGTAGCCCTGGGGCCTCTGTGGAACCATTCCTCAGTGGAAGAGAGTGGCGGGTGCCGAGGCTGGCTGGCAGTGAGTGAGGAGGGCTTGGTCCTCCTTTGGGAGAGAGTGATTTGCCGGGAGCCATTCTGGAGTCAGGCTGGATATGCCTGGGACTAAAACTGTTGCTGGGTTCCGCCAGTGGCTCCTAGCTGGGCACAGTCCCGCAGAGACTGCTTGGATGGCTGTGAGCCCAAGGAGGCTGCTCTCAGGGCAGGCCTGCTAAGGTTGTCTACTACCCTATCCGTGAACAGTTGCTGGCTTGCAGTGATACAGTGCCGCGATTTGGGTTGCTGTCTCCACAGGCTGTTTACCAGTAAATTTAGAGAGAACACCGGAAGTGGACTTTTTTCTCTTTTTATTGCTTGTTTAGTTTATTATTATTATTATTATTATTATTATTATTATTATTTAGTGTGAGTGTGGTTTCTGCTCTCCTTTTGGGTGTGGTCTTGTTCTGTTTTCTTTTTTGTCTCTTGGCTTCCTTTTCCCTCAGTCTTGTGCAGTAGTTTCCCTAAGTTGGTGGGACCCATCTTTGTTCTCCAACCTACTTACAGTCTCTTTCTCTTTTCCCACTTTTCTGCTTTTTAAAAAATTCATTTTGGGTCTGGACCCTTGGGGACAGAATTGATACTTTGTGAACCTAAGTACTATATATGATTGTTTTGCATTCTGTTGTATGGTTATAAATTCAGTTTATAAGGTTGGGGGTGTAAATCAGGGGTTGGATCAGTTTACTGTTTTGTTGGCTGTGTTTGGTCCTGTGGGTGCCACTGCAGCCAAAATTAACTCAATTGAACTGGATAGCTGTTGGTCTTGATGGTCCAGGACTGGGATTGACTGGGGGTTACAGAGAGAACTGAGGTGTGGTGCCAAGCAACTAGGGACTGGGCTAGGTGAGCAGTGGTTTCTCATCTCTGACAAACTGAGGAGATGGGATTTTCCAATAGACTCGGAGCCCAGGAACCAGTTACACCTGGAAGATATCTCCGGGAAGTGCTCATCGCTTGGAAGGCCTTAATACCACCATTAAAGTAACCCACAGCAGGCAACTGACAGGTATCACTTTAGGAATTAAACTAAAAAAGAAAAGAAATGAGAAGACACTTAAACAGGTCACAACCCCAGACACCCAGTTCACCAAAAGCAAACCCAGGAGGTAATGAGGCTGTAAATCCAAAAGCCCCCTACAAGGTTTCTCAGAAGTGATAACAAAGCAATTGAATGAGGCTTTGGAAAAAATGAAATCAGAAATAATCTCTCAAATAACCACAGAGATTACCAAAATACACACCATGCTTAGTGATGTTAGAGCAGATACAGACAAAATAAATAAATAAATGAGCATAAGCAAATTATGCAAGGACAACATAGGAAGCAAATGGATTTCATAAAGCAAATTCAAGCAGATATCCAGGAGAATAGAAACTCCATTGAAAGTATTCAAAGCAGATTAGGATCTCAGATATTGAAGGCAGGCTCGCACTTAGTGACCAGGAAAAGAAAGATTTCTCAAAATTAGCAAGGGAACATAAGAAATCAATCCAGGAGTTGCTTGATGAGACAAAGAAAAATAACTTAAGATTAATTGGAGTCAGTGAACAAGCAGGAGATACTACAAATGACATGAAAAACATCCTTACAGACATCATGTCAGAAAACTTTCCTGGTAGAGAAAAAGAATTTGACATACAAATAAGTGAGGCATATAGAACTCCAATTAGCAATGATAAAAAATAAAAAAAACTACTTCCAGGCATATCATAGTCAAGGTTCCAGAAATTCAACACAAGAATAAAATTTTAAAAACTGTTAGGGAAAAGAAACAAATCACCTATAAAGGAAAGCCCATCAGAATTACAGTGGACTTCTCAGCACAAACTCTCAAGTCAAGGAGAGCTTGGAGTGAAGTACTCCAAGTTCTAAAAGAAAACAATTTTCAACCCAGATTGATGTATTCTGCAAAACTATCTTTCAAAATAGAGGGAGAAACAAAATACTTCCACGATAAGGAAGAGTTGAGGAAATTCATGACCACTAAACCAGCACTCCAAAATATTTTGAAGGACATTTTAAAAAGGGATGATAAATATTACAGCTCCATGAACCCCAATAGAAGGAATCGACCAGGAAAAATAGAAAGCAACATGATAAGGATAAGTCAATATGTATCAGTTTTAACCATTAATGTTAATGGTCTTAATTTATTAGTCAAAAGACATAGACTGGCAGAATGGATCAAGAAGCAAGATCCAACAATATGCTGTATACAAGAAACACATTTAATTCAAAATGATACCCATAGGATGAAAGTTAAAGGATGGAAAACAATACTCCATGCAACAGGAGTCAAAAACAAAAACAAAACAAAAAACAAAACAAAAAAAACAGGGGTAACTATTCTATTTGCAGATAAAGTTAATTTTAAGCCAAGACTAATTAAGAGAGACAAAGAAGGTCACCATGTATTGGTACAGGGAACAATCCGAGAGGAAGAGATTACAATCATAAATACATATTCAATAAATACTAGTGCACTCAGTTATATAAAACAATTATTAATGGATATGAAATATCAAATGAGCCTTAATACAATTGTATTGAGAGACCTCAATACCCTGCTGTCACAAAAAGACAGGTCAACTAGACAAAAAATCAACAATAAATATTAGAATTAAATCAAATCTTTGAGTAAATGGACTTAGTAGATGTTTATAGAATCTTCCACCCTACAACAGCAGAATGCACATTCTTTTCAGCTGCACATGGGACATTCTCCAAAATAGACCATATACTGGTTCATAGAACATGCTTGAGTAAATGTAAAGGAATTGAAATTATTCCATGCATACTATCAGACCATAGTACAATGAAATTGGAAATCCATGTCAAAGGAAACCACAAGAACTTCATTAACACATGGAAATTAAATAGCACACTTCTGAACAATCAAAGGGTCACAGATGAAATTAAAGAAGAAATTAGATCGTTTCAACAGTTGAACGACAAGGACAATACAACATACCAGAACTTTTGGGACACAATGAAAGCAGTCTTAAGAGGGAAACTGCTATTGTAGGGGGTGTTGTTTCCCTGGTTTCTCTCTCAGTGAGATTGTTGCTCGTATACAGGAATGCCTTTGATTTTTGAGTGTTGATTTTGTGGCCAGCTTCATTGCTGGGTCTGCTTATTGAATCTGGGGGTCTCTTGCTGGAGTTTTTGGGATCTTCTAGGTAGAGTATCATGTCATCTGAAACAAAATCTATCTATATAAAATATTAGTTGTGACAGTCAGAGAAAAAGAATTTTGAGTGAAAAGTAATTTTCTCAGGATCACCTTCAGATTTTATTTTTAATGTGAAATGTTCATTTGAAAACAATTGTGTTAATAGTTTGTTAGATAATGTTTCATGTCTATAATTTTTATCTTAAATAATTTTTGGGAATATCCAATATGCTGATGATCATTGCTGTTTGGTTGGTTGGTGTGAAGTTGTTATGTTTTGATTTCTTATTTTCCTTTTGTTTAAAAAAACCCCAAGAATTAACCAAGTTATCTACTAACAGTGCATTAATTCAGCATTGTAGAGTTCCTTACCAGTATAGTAAGGCAAGATAAAAAGGCAGGTTGTGATGGATTATAATAGAATATAATGATTTATGTAGATATCTAAGAGTATCTACACATAAGCTATTAAAATGAACAAAAGCTCAGCAATGTCCTGGATATAAATGAAATCAGTGTGCAACATTCAGTTGTGTTTCTATATACAAGTATATGTAAAACATGGAATTTTGTCTCTGTTACTTTTCTCTTGTTGCTGGGACAAAACACCCAACACCCAAAATGAAGGAAGGAAAGGTTTATTTAGCTTACAGTTTTTGGAAGTTTCAGTCCATAATCAACTGGCTCCAAGACAGGGTAGCATGGCACTGGGACAACACTTCAAGGCAGCAGCCAGAGCAAAAGGGAGAACAAGCCTCTTCTCCTCCCTTATATGGTACAACCCCCCAGCCCGCTAGGGCCAGTGTGGCACTCACAAAATCTCCTTGCCCTCCTCTTTCACAGGATGAGGATATTTACAAAGTAAGGATCCTGGTTCTCTGCTGAGTCTCTCAGTTAAACTTCTAAACTTCTCAAGTTGACACAATGTATCAACCATAGCAATCTACCTCTTGTTAACTTGGCAACCAGATACATTTATTTAAATCAACCTCCAGATACCAAGACATGCTAATTCTTACCATTTCACAACTAGAACATTGTAACACAGGTTTAACAATCCTTAAGAACCAGCATTAAGTCTATTAAGATTATATTACCTTAGAAACAAAGCATTTTGTCCTTGGACCCCCAAAGACTCATGAATATCCCTCTATGCAAAAGACATTTATTCCATCTGTAAGAGCTGCCAAAGTTCTAACAGTTTCAGCATTGCTGAAAAGTTTAAATCCCAAGCCTTCTCTGAGATCTAAGGCAAACCTTAGCTGCAAGTCCTTGTACAAATGAAAACAAAGTTAAACACTGCCAATATGCAATGGCACAAGATAAACATTCCCAATCCAAAAGGTACAAACAGGGGGATACAAAAGATTGGAACCAAAGCAACTCCAAAATCCAGCAGGGCAAACATTAAGTCCTGTAGTTGCACATCCAGCATCTGAAGCAATCTGTGGCAAATTGTGAGCTCCAAAAGGCTTGTGTGGCTCTATCCCTATGGCACTTCTGGTGGTTACCAATTCCACAGCTTCTCTCTTGGGCTGTCTTTGCTCCCTCACTGCGGCTTTCCTTAGATGATCCATGCTCCTGACTTTTCCAAACTTCTGGGTTCTCTGCTGCACCTTTGGCTTCATCCTCACATCTCAACACACTGCCCTTTCAGGGGCACACTTCCTGGCCTCCCAGACCTTCTGAAATTGGAGTGGAAGCCTTTTTAACCTTAGAACTTGTGCATTCTCTATGCACCTAAAACCAGTATCACATGGATGCTGCCGAGGTCTGCTGCCAGCTGGAGCAGTAGCCAGGCTCTCCTCTCTCTTGGCTGTAGGGGTCGAGTGCCTGGATCACTGAGCACTCTGAACCTGATTGTGAGGAACAAATTCTCTATGCCACCACCATTCTGGAACCTGGTGCAACAGCCACCATTTTGGAACCTCCTGTGGCCTCTGTTACCACTCTTGAACATGGCACTCTGCAGCTTTCTCCTCCAAGCAAAGTCTTTCATTTTTGCAGTTTTGAGGCTGCAAAGGATAGAGACCCACTGCCTCTTCCCATGATGCCTGCAGGCCATCTTTTTTATTTCTCTGTTCCTTCTCAGCAATTGAAGTCTCAGCTCTACCTTTACAGTCCACAGCTTTCTGGCCAAACTCACAACATTTTAAATCATCCTGCTGGGCTCTTTGCTCTTGATTCACAACATAAATCTGGCTAAAAGCCCCCAACAATAGCCAGGCCACAGCCTCAACATTCTACTGCCTTGAAATTTCTTCTGCCAGATTAATTGGTCCACTGCCTTTAATCTTAGTCTCAGGCAAAATCTCTTGATGTGAGCAAAATGCAGACAAACTTTCTGCCAGACAACACACATCATCTGGAGTCCAGCACCCAATGCAGTTCTTTTTCCCAGTAGAAACCTCCCAAGCCTGGGCTTTACCAGCAGGATTTCTCTGAGCCTTCTGGTCTTCTGAGCTCTGACCAGAATCTCCCATACAGTACAGCCTAAGCTGTTCCAGGGCTCCTCTTTCAGGTGACATCTCTGAACCTTTTCAAACTCTTCCCACAAGCCATTCCCAAAGGCTCTTGAACCATATGGTCAGGTATAGTCACAGCAATGACCCCGCTCCACTGGTACCAAATTCTGTCTTGGTTACTTTTCTCTCATCACTGGGACAAAACACCCAACACCCAAAATGAGGGAAGGAAAGGTTTATTTAGCTTACAGTTTTTGGAAGTTTCAGGCCATAGTCAGCTAGCTTCAAGGCAGGGTGGCATGGCACTGGGGCAACACATCAAGGCAGCAACCAGCGCAAAAGGGAGAACAAGCCTCTTCTCCTCCCTTATGTGGTACAGAGCCCACCCCACCACTCCCCGGCCTGTGGAGCACTCACAAAGTCTCCTTGCCCTTCTCTTGCATAGAATGAGGATGTTTACAAAATAAGGATCTTGGATCCCTGCTGAGTCTCTTAGTTAAACTTCTAAAACTTCTCAAGTTGACACAGTATCAACCATAACAAATTCTGAAAAGATAATATCTATAGCACAAACAGAAAATACAAGGCACCTAGGAGCAAATCTAATGAAATATTTAAGAGGCCTTTTAGAGGAAATGTTAAAAATTTATTTTGAGGTATTAAGGTGCAAATAAGGTGCTGCAGCCTTGGTAAAACAAAGATGTGCTTTGGTGCTCTTGTTTTAAAAAAACAGATACAAATAAATGAGGAAGTATCATATTATTAGATAGAGTAATGCTATAAATGTGTCAGTTTTCTCTAAATTAATAATAAATTTATTGAAATTAAAATTGGAATTTCAATATCTCTGTGTGTAAGTATGTTTTGTATGTGTGTAAATTTGTGCATGTGTATAATTTAAAAAACTTATTCTAAAATTTATTTGGAAAAATTTAGGTTCAGTAGCAGTTAAGAAAGAATTAGAAAAAGAGAACAAGTTACGATTTGCCCTAGTAAAAAATATGACTTATTTTAAAATCATCATAATTAAGACATGTACATCTGGAAAAGATATGGTTGTGTAAATCAGTATTTTCTCCTTAGAAATGATCCAAAAGCAACGAAAAGAATAAAAAATTTAACTCTATTTTTGGCAAGGCTTGAGGATAAGCATTATCTAAAATCCCCACATATGTGTGAGAACAATCCAAAGGAGTTCAGATTAGGGAGAAAACAAATAGGAAGAAATAAAGAGAAAGGAACTCAGAGAAAGATTTATTTGATGAGATAGCCAGGTAAAATGTCCTTCTTAAAAGCAAAGGGCATATTTAGAGATGCAAAAATTCAATTAGCTCCCATTTTCAAAAACAGGTGCAATAACTATTGTGAACGGGCTAAAGGGAAAAGCCTTCCTAGACTAGATTTGGAAGGGTTGCACAAAGAACCAGAAGGATGAGCCCCTTTACAGAAGCAACTTGTTTCTGTGGTAGCATAGGAGGGACCCAGTGAAACCCCACTAAGTCTGGAGTTTCATCTTTCCCAAACCAGAGCATCCTCCTGTCTGGCAATGGAAAGTCCTGGCAAACCAGATCAACTTGTTCAGAGCTGACAAATATCTTTAGTGCTATTTGCAAGAGTAGTAACAAGGATCTAGCAGAGCACCAAGGATATTATAAGAAACAGACACATCGACACAAAGATATTCCCAGATAGAAAGGTAGGAAAAAAGCAAGAAAATATTCAAAGGTTTACTAATGGGTGAGACTCCTCCCCAGATAAAGGTTGCCACAACACAGAGAAAATTGAGGTCAAATATTTTATCATAAGTTTCAAAATTTAGTTGCCTCTATGAAGTAAGACAATGAAGCAAAGATGAGAGAACTCTGGGAAGACAGGGCAAGATCACACAGGCAGGAATAATTCAGGGACTGACAACATTCAAGAAAGGATTAGAAGACAAAAAGGCATCCAGAGATGAAGAAGCTCAAGAAAGAGCACAGAGGAGAAGGCACACTGAGAAAAGCCAGAATGGACCGGAGATTAAAAATGAGAAAAGCCAGAAAAATGATGCAAAAAGATACTTTAAAAAGGATTTGAGAGAAAATGGGCAATGAAGATCCAGTGTGTGCATTTTTAGAGTCCCCAAAGTGGTTGACCAAAGTGATAATACAGAATAAAAGTTAAAGACTTAATTCACAAAGACTTTTTATGAAATAAGCAGACTTGACTCAATGTATTTATTCATAGTAACACCAAAACATAGCCTAGTGGATTTATTCTTCCTTAAAGATAAAAAGAATCTTTTGCCAACCCAGGTAAATTTGGGTCATGTGTAAGAGGGAAAGGAAAAAAACAATAATCGTAGATTTATTCAAATTAACATTTAATGTTATTAGTGGAATCCACTTACAGGGTCCTCAATAAAGATTGACAACTGAGAATTTTTATATCCAGCTCACCCTCAGTTATAAATTCCATAGATAAGTAATTATGAACACGCATAGCTCCAGGATGTTTGATCAACAGTTAGGAAGACTCCAGCAAAACGACTGGAAATAGTATGACTAGTAGGTTGAAGAATAGATAATAAATAGTGCTGTTCAGATATAGAAATGATACAATTAAGAAATTGTGAGAACAGGAGGAAGAAGTTTGGAGGAGAGTATTTGCTGTTCGCCTCAGCGTTTATAATTGAGGTTAAAAGCATATGTTTTAATTATTTTTTAAATTTTTTTAATTTTAAAGATAGTAAAATACAACAGAACATAACAGCACAAAGTCAATCAAAACAAAGCAGTAGGACTGGTACAGAACTTCGAAGATCGATAATGTGAGTACAATAGCTACTATAGTATATCTTGTTATCTTCAGATTAGCTGACCATTCCAACAGGTGTAGTAGAATTGAACCAAAAACAAAACCAAACAAAATAAAAACAGAATATAAAATAAAGAAAAAAAAAGAAAAATAATAATGATCAGAGTAAAGCAAAACGGTGAGAACCATATTGGTCCTCGAAGACAAGACAAAAGAGAGTCCCCCATATTTGCAACATTGCCTACTGTCATCTTGCAAAGAGATGCTCAGGGTGCTAATCAGAGGCCTGCAAAATCTACGAAACAATACTAGCGTTTAGTCGCTTTACATACCTTAGTTGCCATCAATTTAGCCAGACCTCAGAGCCAGCAGGTTGCTTACCGGGGGTGGGGGTGGGGGGTGGGGAGTGGAGGAGGTGGGGGGTGGGGGGGGTTTATGGTATGGATGATGTCCTTGATTCCAAGTCTGCGTGTTGGTGCCGCGTGGGCCCAGTGGGTTGGGGCCCGGTTGGGCCCATTCTGGTTCTCCTCTGGGGTTCGTGTAGCGCCCAGGCCCCCGGAAGGTGGATCAGTTCTCTCTTGATGTCTGAGCAAACATTTTCAATAAATTTTCATAAATTCAAGCATATGTTTTAAAGCTGACAAATTTGCTAACTGAAGTATATGCCTACTGAACGGCATAGAGGTATATATACTAAAGAAGTAAGACTAGTGACAGAAATCGAGGGTGGAGAAGAAAGAACACCGCTTTACCATTGTTCATAGAAGGTAGTTAATAATGCTTTCTTATTAACAGTTACATGAAGTTGAAGTTATGAATATAACTACTAAAACAAAAAATATTTTTCTAATCATCACAAAACTTCACAAAAATAGCAAAGCAAAGAAACCAGGTATAATACTAAAAGATGAGAAAATAATGGAAAAATAGGCAAACATTAAAACCAAACACATCCGTCATACTAATAATATGCCAGACTAAAATACCTATTAAAAGAGTAAGTTCCATGCAATACAAAAGAGACACACCTAATGCAAAGCCATTCAGATAGGTTAAAAATAACCTGCATCTATTTGCAAAGATCTATAGGTCCATTGTAGACACAGTAGACTTCTTGTTCAAAGCGTTAAACCAGTCAAACGCAGATGGGTTATTACAATTTACAGAGAGCATATTTATTAGTTGTCCAGTGCTGCCCATCAAACTGCCCTCAAACTTAGCAGTTTAGAACAATGAACATTTGTTACTTCGAGCAGCTTCTAAGGACTCGGAATCCTGGAGCAGCTCAGCTGGGTGGCAGTGGCTGGTGCAGAGGCGATACAGATGTGTGGATAGCAGGACACAGGACTCAATGCCCACATAAGTTACAAGTGTCTAGACAAAAATAATATAGCGTCAGCATTTATAAAAGCAAAGCCATAGGAGATAAAGGGGAAATAAATCACAGATGCATGAGTAATGGCATCTTAATTCAGTGGTCTTAATATAATGGTATAAGGCAAGTGAGTAAGAAATAGTTAAGGATAAAGAAGACCAACTATTTTGAAAGCTGTATCCTGAAAACAGACAGTCCACCTTTTTTTTTTTTTTCGGCACTGGGGATCAAACTCACAGCCTCACACCCACCAGACAGGCGCTTAAGTCACTGAGCCAAACTCCCAGCCCTAGGTTTTTGAGGTAGGGTTGTACTATGTAGCTCAGGCCAGCCTTGCACTCACGTCGTAGCCCAAGTGGGTCTCGAACTCACAATGCTCCTCCTACCTCAGCCTCCCAAGTGCTGGGATTAAAGGCATACGCCATCATGCCCAGCTTCCATCTTTTGTTTTATTATTGATTGTTTTTTACTTTCAGTTTACCTTTTAAAATTCGGTTGTCCAGAAAATTTTCATGAAAATTATTATTAGACACATAAAATACCTTGATAAATCCTAAAATGTAAAAAATAGCATGGATACTATTCTGTGATTACTATTAATTAGGAATTAATACTAAGATCAGACAACAAAAAGGCCCCTCTTTCTGTAAACTAAAGCAATGATAGGCACAGCCTTGGGTCAAAGAAAAAATTAAACCAAAGCTGCAGGATATGTTGAACGTTAGTTTGAATGAAAACTCTCTATGTCAGAGCCCGTAGGCTGGTTCAAGGGATGATTCCAGGCCAGTCTGCTTGTGCAGGAGTGGGTGAGTTAGACTGAGACCAGGCTTTCTGAGACATAGAACTTATTAGCCCTGAAGTGATATTTTGTCCCTCACCTGTTTTGCTCTAATTAGGTTTAGAACTTGGTCAGAGCTATGTTATGTGTGGGGCTGCTCCAAAATTACTACCAGTAGATGATGATATGAGGCAAAAGAAAAACATCAGAAAGGTAAAAGCTGGGATGTAGTTACCATGTTTTCCGATGGTTACATTCCTGGAAAACCTAAAGAGCCTACAGCAAAAACCATTGCCAACCCCAAGAGAATTTAGTAAGATGGGTATATAAAGTTATTGAGGAAGAATCAATGAATTATTTTGTATGGAAATATCATTTGGACGATAAAGTGAAAGAACAGATCACATTCGCAAGAGAAATGACAACAGTAACAACAACAGCAACAAACAAAATGAATTTCCTTGCAAGGGCTATACTAAGAAAATGTTGAAATACTTCTACAGGTCATAAAAAAGACTTGAATAAATGGAAAGACCATGCTTTTGGCCAGGAAGATTCAACATCATAAAGATGTCATTTCTCTCTAAGTACATTTCTAAATTTAATGTGATCCTAATAAAATGCCAAGTGTTTTTTTTTTAAACCAGACAAGCTGATTCTAAAGTTCATGTGAAAAAATAAAGAAATAAAAACATTCAGGAAAACTCCGAAGAGTAATATCAGGGGATTAGCTCAACCAGATAATAAAACATATATTTAAAAAATCTCAATAACTGAAACAGTGAAGAATTGATGTATGAATAGTATGACAGGCCAGTCAACCATAGTATAAAGACCAGAAATAGAACCAACTACACATATGGGAGGTTAGGATATGAAAATATTGGCCACTGAAATCAGTGGGATAAATGATTAACTGTTCAATAAATATAGTTGAGGGTCACTGGTTGGTCATGTGACAAAAAGATATAGTTAGGCTCATACCTAACACTGTAGACCAGGATAAATTCCAACTGAATCAAAGATTGAAAAGCAAAAGTAATGCCACAAGTATGCTACAAGAAAATGTGAGAGAATCCTTTTATAATCTTGGAGTAGGGAAGAGCTTTCAAATTATGACTCAAAATAGAGAAGATAGTATAGAAAAATAAGAAAAATTATATTACATTAAGGAAATCTTTACGCAAAAATTTAAAGTCAAAAGGTAACTCACTATAATAGAATATTTGATACTTTCACTAAACATTTAATTTTCCTAATTTATAAAGAGAATCTAGAAATCAATGAGAAAAGAATCAAGAGCTTAATAAAAACGTATGCAAAGGATATGAACAAATGGTTTGTACAAAAAGGTTCTACGTCATTAATAACTGGAAATTATACCAAGATACTAGAAGAGTGAAGAAGTTGTCAATGTAGTGACCTGAAAAGACCCCCAGAATATACCGTTGGGCAAAAAATTCTAGAGCAAATGCTAGTTATCACTTATATAAAAAGAGGAAAGAATATAGCTTTTGTATTTTCTTGTTTTAATTTGTTTAGGAATAGGATGGGGGATGAATGTAGAAGGGACACCTTTTGTTTTATCCCTTTTTTTCTTGCCTTGTATGAATGCAATACTTGTTCAAATAATTAAACTCTTTAATATAATTTTAAAAATCTCATAAGTAGACCAATATCTTTGATGAACATAGGTGCAAAGAACCTTAATAAAATACTTGCAAACTGAATTCAATAACAAATTAAAAAGCTCATACAGCATGATCAAGTTGACTACATTCCAGGGGTGCAAGGAAGATTCAAAATATGCAAATCACTAAAAATAATCCACCACACCACAGAAACAGAATCAAGGGTAAAAATCACAAGAGCCTCTCAGTTGGCACAGAAAGATTTTGGCAAAATTCAACATCATTTCATGACAAAACCCCTGAAGAAATTGGGTGTCAAAGGAGTATTGCTCAATATAATAAAAGCCGCATATCACAAGCCCGCAGCCAACACTCTTCTGAAAGAGGAAACGCTGAAAGCATTTTCTCTAAATCAGAAATGAGGCAAGGAGACCCACTCTCACTGCTCCTGCTCAATACAGTTCTTCAAATTTTAGCTAGAACAATTAGGCAAAAAAGGCAATATAATAGATACAAATACTAAATGAGCAAGTCAAATTATCCTTGTTTGCAGATGATATGATCCTATGCTTAGAAGACCCTAAAGATTCTATTCAAAGACTTTTAGAACCGATAAATTCAGCAAAGTAGCAGAATATAAAATCAACATTAAAAAGTCAGTAGCTTTTCTATACACTCGTAATAGACTAACTGAGAAAGAAATTACGAAAACAATTCCTAGGCATCTAACTAAAGAGGTGAAAGATCTGTACAATGAAATTTTGAGGACAATGAAGAAGGAAATTGAAAACACTAGAAGATAGACCTCCCATGTCCGTGGATTTGTAGAATTAATATCATTAAAATGGCCATACTATCAAAAGAAATCTACAGTGCAGTGCACATCAAAATACAATGACATTCTTTACCATTTTAGTACATGGGATACCAAAGTGAGCACAATGACATTCTTTACTGAACTAGAAAAAACAATTCTAGAATCCATGCATAAACACAAAGACCCTGAATAGGCAAAACAGAGCAAGACTGGAGATGTCATGATATCTGATTTCAAATTATACTGCAAACCCATAGTAACTAAAACAGCACAATCCTAAAACAAAAAGACATGGAGAACAATGGAACAGATTGGAGGACACAGAAACAAACTCATGCAACTTTAGTCATCTGATTTTGACAAAGGAACCAAAAATACATTGGTGAGACATACTTTTTGTTTGCTTCTTAGTTTGTTTGCTTTTGAGACAGGGTCTCCCTAGCCCAGGCTGGCTTTGAACTCTCAGTGATCCTTCTACCTCAATCTCCAGACCGCTGGGATTGTAGGACATGGGTGAAAAGACAGCCTTTAGCAAGAGGTGCTGGGAAAACTGGATATCCACTCATAGAAGATTGAAACTACATCCTTATCACTCACCTTGTACAAAAATAAATTCAAAATGGATCCAAGACCTAGATATAAGACCTGAAACTGCCAAAAGAAAACATACGGGAAACACTTGAAGCCATAGGCACAGGCAAACATTTCTCGAATAGGACACCAATAGGAGATAAGGGCAAGAATCAACAAAAATGAGACAGTATCAAATTAAAAAGTTTCTACACAGCAAGGGAAATAATCAACAGCGTGAAGAGACAACTTACACAATGGTAGAAAATCTTTGCCAGCTATGCTTCCAAAAGTGGGTTAATATCTAGAATTATAAAGAACTAAAAAAATTTAACACCAAAAAGTCAAATAGCCCAGCCAATAAATGGGCAAAAGAATTGAACAGACACTCCTTAAAAAAAGGACTACAAATGGCCAATAGGCATACAAAAAATGTTCAATGTCGTTAGCCATTAGGAAATGCAAATCACAGTAACATTGGGATTCCGTCTTATCCCAGTCAGAATGGCTATGATCTAGAATACAAAACACAATGAATCCTGGCAAGGAGGCGAAGGGAAAAGGAGACCTTCTACATTTCTTGTGGGAATTTAAATTAGTTTAACCACTGAGAACAACAATATGGTGGCTCCTCAAAAAACTAAAGATAGGAGTACACATTGATCCAGGTATGTCATTCCTTAGTATACACTGGAAAGAATACAAGTCAGCACACCATAGGGACATCTGCATGCCCATGTTTATTATGGCACGGTATGTGATTACCAAGACATGGAATCAGTCTATGTTCCATTCAATGATTGGATAAAGACAATGTGATTCTCTCTCTCTCTCTCTCTCTCTCTCTCTGTCTCTATTATCTCTATCTCTATATAGTGGAGCATTATTCAGCCATAAAAAGAACAAAAATTTCCATTTTCTAAAAGACCGAGGGATCTGTAGAGCATCATATTGAGCAAAATAAACCAGACCCAGAAAGAAAAACATTGCCTGTTCTCCCTAACATGCACAATCTAAAAAGCACGACAAGAAAGTAGAAGGGCGACTATTAGACAGAAGATGGGAGAAGGGTAGGCGGTGTGAGGAAGCAAGCATGTAATCACACTATTTTACACACATCAAGTACCCCTCCATGCGGAACTAAGGGGTAGAATTGGACAAGGAAGGCAGTGGAGTGAGTAAGGGATGTCATGTGCATATACAAATCCGTCAGAATGAGATCTATTAATCTGTAAAATCGATATACACTAATAAAAAAGTGAGAAAAATCCTGAAGTAAAAAAGTACAATAGTTAACACAGGTTTACAGAAATACAGCAGTGAATTAGGATATAAAGCCCAGAAACAGACTCTTACCTTTATGGACATTTGTAACATGAGAGGAGTGACACTCTGGACCAGAGCGGGGATTTAATCCCTTGGACTGGGACAACTGTTATTTGTGTTGAATAAGGAAAACAAGACTAAGCCTTACCTTGCACAAAAATTAATTCTAGAATCAGTACAGAAAGCGGTTTAACACTTTTAGAAGAAAGCATAGGAGCTCTTAATTAACCTAGGATATTAAACAATTAAAAAAAATAATTCACAAAAACCACCAACAAGAATAGAAAAAGGATAGATTTAAGTACATTAAAAATTAAACATTCCTAAGTAGAAGGCACTACAAACACTGGAAAAAGGTTACGTAGTAGGAGAGGGTATTGGCAACACACAGAACCAAAAAATTGATTAATATCCAGTAAACAGAAGATCAGAAAATCAATTAGCTATAGCAGAAGACCCTAATGATAAAAAGGGCTGAAACATTCCAAGAGTCAACTCACAGAAGAAAAAAAAAATGAAAGGCTAATGCATATTGGAAACAGTGGTTAGTTACAGTTAGTAAACACTAAATTAAAATCACTCTGTGACTATATTGCACACACGTCAGCTCTGCAAAACTGTGAAAACCTGACCGTGTTACGGGTTGAATGGAGCAACGGGAGATTTCCTCACTGCAGATGGAACATAAATTTGTGTGACTGCATTAAACAGAGCATCTGATGACTTTCTCCCTCCCTCCATCCCTCTCTGAAATTTTCACACTAGGAGGGACACACAGGAATATCCTTTGCACTGTTATTTGAAGGAGGACCCCCCCTCCCAGGCCCTAATTGTTCAGCCAAAGCTGAACTGATGAATTAGTTGTGGTCTAACTACACTGGCAGGTACCATCGATGTCAATGAAAAGTTACAAAGTGAAACAAAACAAGAACAGAGCTGTATAAATCAAGGAGAGAAAAATCTTACAAACAATATGGAACAAAAACAAAATAAAACAGCAGGTTGTAGAAGGATATACATTTGCTTGAAGTTCAAAGCCAGGAAAATGACACTATGTAATGTTTGTGCTCTCATAAACTTAAAAAAACATGCAAGAAGATACTATATAATGTGCAGAGGAGTATAGTAAGACTGAGCATTTGAGAGGAAAGGACGCATAATCTCAGGGAATGTGCTTTCCTCTATGGAGAAGGATGAAGATTTGGCTGGGAAGAGGTTCCCAGAGATCTGCACCATAATTTCAATGTATTCCTAATTGGAACTGTGGGTATGTGGTGCTCATTTTTGTATTCTTTATACTTTTTGATCTCAGATATATTTTATGATTCCAAAGATTAAGTGTTCCTTTGCAATAACAAAGCAATATATATTTATATTTGTGTATATTTAATATATATATATTTACAATAGTGACAGAAACTATAAAATATCTAGGAATCAACTTATTTTATTGAGAACATGGGAATCTTGGGTTATAGCTCAGTGATAACGTGCTTGCTTACCATGCATAAAGCTTTGAGCTTTATCATCAGCACTGAGAAAAAAAATAAAGTATAAGAGTTTTATGAGGAAAAATGTAAAACTCTGGTAAAAAATCCATGAAAGAAGATCTCAATAAATAGAAACAACATGTTGATGGATTATGTTGCTAATTTCCTCCAAACTAGTTTTTTAAAAACTCAATGTAGTATCAAATAAATTTCCTCTTCTTTGATGAGGACAACCAATGTTTTCTCAGTGGGGTGAGCTACCATCTCTCAAGCACTGAGCCCCTAGTCTCACACAAACCCAGGTTACAGGGAGTGGTTAAGATGGTTCAGTCCACACCCCATGATGTGACTTCTCGTACTTGTATTTTGCTGAAGATCTCTCAAAGGTCAGGGTCCTATGAATGTTATTGGAATGAATACTAGACCACTCAGTCAGCGTGTACTGAGTGTGTGTGTGTGCTTGTGCGTGTGCGGGCGCGCATGTGTGTGTGCCTGAGCATGCGTGGTTTGTGAAGTACAGTAGACCAGTGAAGGGAAAGCGTGGTGGGACACGGAGAAAGTAAGACACCGATGTGTCCATCTGCTGGCTTGCTGTGACAGGAAAGCACCTGCTCTCCTTCTCTTGGGCACCCTTCCTGCTCCTCTTGGCATTCTTTACCCAGCGCAGTGAGGTCCTTTAAGCAGCTAGTAGTTCCATGCCTGACCACATTTCTGTGCCTTCCCATGGAAAACCAGCAGTTCTTCAGTGATCCAAAAACACAAAGTCAGTTCCTGGGAGTTTCTGTTAAAGCAAGACTGTCTATAGCACTTGTTGAAGATGGTAAGGAGGACGACTACTGGGGTGGGGGATTTGCAGTCGGACAGAGAGATCGAGCTCAATTCTGAATATAATCATGACAACCGAGGAGTAGGTTGGGGATCAGAGGATGGAAAATTACCGAACAGGAGCATCAGGGGTGGGAGGTGTACTTGGTTGAAGGCAGGCAAGGCTGATAAGACATTGAGGATGGGGGTTGAGGAATTTGATCATATACTGAGGTGTGTTTGATCAGATACCAAGGGTGGAGAAGTTTTGCTAAATGGACCCAGCAAGACTTTTTCTAAAGAAGGATCTCGAGGCCTGAGGGAAGACTCTCCACCTGCTGTAGTGGCCACCCCAATTTTGCCACTTCACCTGCTCCCTCTGGGGGACTCCATTGCATCTACACTCCCAGGAAGTGAGGCCAGCTCCCTGTCTGTTCCTGGAGACTCCTTGACTGAAATGAGCCGTGCTTGTTGGGGAACAGAATACAGATGGAGAAGAGACGCAGCCCGCCCCATGCTGCACAGGGCCTGGGTTGTTTCTAGGGAAGACAGGATAGACCGGAGTGTAGGAAGGAGCGCTGGTTTTCTCACGGTGCTCGGTGTTCTGTAATTGGTGACTGTGAAGTGGGCATTATTAATTCTAGTTCATACAAGGGGAAACTGAGGCTCACAACTGACGACACTAAATTAACATGGTGCTTGGAGCCCATGGTCATGGAGTCAAGGTTGGAACCGAAAGACAAATGATGGCAAAACCAGCTCTTTCTGCTGCTGCCCATGATGCTGCATGCTGGAATCGCATGGCAGAAAATAATAGAGTTATTGTCTGGAGAAGAGGAATTCAGAATCTGAGAAAAAAGATTGGAGCCAGAAAAGTAAGGATGGAATCTGGAGCAGAAGCTGGGAGATTGCACCCAACGACTCCAGAAGTGATAGTCTCAGCCTTAAGGCTACTATCTCAGAATACGGGGTCCCTGGGTCTCATCTGCCCACTCTCCTTCCGGATGGCGAGTGCTCAAGGGCTCCTGGAGCTCTCTGGAGCATTAGCTCTTCACCTGAAACTCAGGCTCCTCACATCCCGACCCTCATCGCCCTGCGTGTCAGGCCTTGACCTCTGGCCTGGCTGCTGACCCTAACCTCAGGTATATTCCTTTCTGGTTGCCACATTGACCTCCTCCAGTGAAGTGGGTGGGAAATAATGGCTGGGGCCACGCCTCTAGGCTCCAGGCACACCCCTCAGCTGGAGGGAGAGCCAGGCTGACTCTGTTACAGAGCATAATCTCCGGAACTCTGGGAGGCTGATGGATTTCAAGTTCAAGGAGGGGAGACTTAACATCTTTGTGAGACTCTTATCTCGAAAGAAAGAAAGAAAGAAAGAAAGAAAGAAGGAAAGAAAGAAAGAAAGAAAGAAAGAAAGAAAGAAAGAAAGAAAGAAAAAGAAGAAAGAAGGAAGGAAGAAAGAAAGAAAGAAAGAATGAAAGATGGAAGGAAGGAAGGAAGAAAGGAAAGAAGGAGGGAAGAAAGGAAAGAAGGAAGGAGGAAAGGAAGAAAGAAAGAAAGAAGGAAGGAAGGAAGAAAGAAAGGAAGAAAAAGAAAGAAAGAAAGAAAACAATGGCCAGGAACGATATAGCTCAGTGCAAAGGCCCTGAGTTCAGTCCCTAATACTGCCAATAAAAATCGTTGCTCCCTTTCTTTAATACCCATATTCACATGCCTGATCTGGTGCCCCCTGGTTGTGTGCGTGTGCGCTTGTGGTGGGCAGGTGTGAGTAGTTCAGGCTGTGGGAAGTG
The DNA here is from genome assembly GCA_004363535.1 of Dasyprocta punctata. Lineage (NCBI taxonomy): Eukaryota > Metazoa > Chordata > Mammalia > Rodentia > Dasyproctidae > Dasyprocta > Dasyprocta punctata. The sequence continues at coordinate 55,115 of RJWM01009139.1, forward strand.
CCTCGTTCTTCTTCATCCTCTTGTATTTGTTCACTAAATGGTGCGATTCCACAGGAAGGACCGCAAACCACTCCACGGAACCCAGACCTCTGTGATGGTGTCCCAGCTTCTCTGTAGACTCCACTGCCCTCCCTGATCTGGCCCCGATGGCCTCTGGGTTTCTTTTCTTGTCAACCCTGATCATGACCTCTCCCACTCCCTCTCCCTGGGTGTTTCCTCGGAACACACCACGCTGATTCACCTACATGCTTCTGCTCATGAACCTTTGCTGCAGGGTCCTTCCTTGTCTCGTGTCTGCCCAACACAGGCAAGAGCCACTTCCTGCAGGAAGTCCCCCCCATCTGACCGGAGTAGGTTGGCTATGCTGACCTCTGGGCACTTTCCCACATTCACCTCGTCCCTGCTGCCCCTTAGCCCATTTCTGTGTCTCTTACTCCTGCTCTGGACTGAGACCTCCTGGCAGAGAGTGGGTCTAAGCTGTCAAGTGGTCCTAGTTGTACATCCTGCATGATGTTGGCAAGCAGTCAGTGATGCCTGAATGAATGAATGAATGAATGACACAATGCGGGGTCACAAAGCTCCTCATCTCAGGGGTCATAAGATGGACCTGGCCTGGGGTCCTACCTCCAGGGTTGGAATTCCACTTACTGCATTTACTGCGCATGACTGTGAGCAAACAATTAAGCTTCCTGTGCCTCGGTTTTCTCATCTGTAGAATGGGGATGAATAAGAGAGTCTACCTCCTGGCATTGTTATGGAAACTCAGGGAGTCACTGGTGCATGACAAGCACTTAAAAGCGTGCACACAGCACATGATAAGTGGCAGGTGGAGATTAGTTGTTATTATTATTGTAACTAAATTATTTGGTTATGTATTCAAGCATCACTCATTATGTCCCCCAACATTTCGTCTAGTGCCTTTTCTGTGCTGGGTGTTAAGTGAGGCAATAAATAAATCAGACAAATCACGTTGCCTTCAAAATGGACAGAAATTAGGGGAGACAAAAACAGATGTCAGGGATTACATCTCCAGGGTACTCTGTGCTCCTGCTAGCAGACAGGTGTCCCTGGCCGGGGGCAGACAAGTCTCTCTTCTCCCAGAGCTCTTTGGGGACAAAATTGCTCTAGGAAAAGGGGCAGGTGGCAAGGCCCGGAAGTCTGTGGGGTCTGGGAGACTCTGAACAGCCTTCACGGACAGCTGAGCCCCCAAATCCAGGGACTTTGATTTTTCATTGACTAATACTACATTTCATTGAACAGAAGCTTCCTGTTAAATCAAAACAGATGAGACTTTAAAAATAAATTTAATTGATTCCATCCCTAGGGTTCAGATCAGTAGTTCTCAGATGCAGCCAAGACAGGAGAGTCGTGTGCACGTGTGCGAGCGTGTGCAGGCACAGGTGTGCATCAGGTGGACGTAGCGGCCACTTGTCAGTCTCCGGCAGTGTACCTGTCCTGGAGTGAGGCCCTTTCTCTGTGTGACTTCATCCACTCCTCATGACTCCCCTGCGAGGCAAGGGCTATCATAGCCCCATCTAAGTAGAGAGAACGGAGGTCAGAGGGATCAAGAATCCCGCCTGAGATGAGAAGATTAGCAAGTGGTACACTGCAGAGTCGGGGCTTGAGCGTGGTCCTCTCTCAGTCTAAATTTTTAATTCCTCTGAAGTCACATCACCAGTAGATGTTTCTGATTCCCAAGGCTTTGCTTCTTCGTGGATAGCACACACATCATAAGCATGTGTGGCAGAGAAGTATGAATGGCGACTGTTTCTAAAGGTTACATTTAGGTCTCACACTGTGACGGGTGAGCAGCTCGATTCATTCATCCATTTGCTCCACCCCTGTCTTGGGCCCCGCCTTGTTTCAGGCATGGGGGACAGCTGACCACAAGAAGGCAGAGCCAAGAACAAGGTGGAGATCGTATGCTCCTGAATTAAGACACCAGGAGGACTCTGGTTGGCTGAGAAGTGGCTACTCCGGGAGGTAGATTTAGGAAGGAAGAAGTACTTACAAAGATAAGATAGAGCTGATCACATGATGTCCTCCAGAGGAGCATTCCAAGCAGAGGGGCAGCCATCGAAAAGGTCCTGGCGCTGGACCAAACTTGAACCAAACTTGGTATGTTTGAGGACTAGAAAGAAGGTCAGGGAGATTGGTGTGTGAGGGTGGGAGGACAGGAACACATGAAGCCCAAGGGGCTGGTGCCTGGGTGAGCGAGGGCCTCATAGACCAGCATAAGGAGGTTGGGTCTTACTTTCTTTGCAGTAGAGGAGCCTACTGAAAGCTTTTTTTTTGTACCGGGAATCAAACTCACAACCTTGTGCCTGCCAGACAGGCACTTAGGCCACTGAGCTGAATCCCCAGCCCTATTTTTTAAGACAGGGTCTCACTATGTAGTTCAGGCTGGCCTTGAACTCACTTTGTAGCTCAGAGGTCTTGAGCTCACAGCGATCCTCCTGCCTCAGTCTCCGGAGTGCTGGGATTAAAGGCGTGCATCACCACGCCCGGCTTGCCTACTGAAAGTTTTAAGCAAAAACTGTGGCTTGACTTAATACCCATTTATAGGACTTCTCTGGCTGCAGAGCCTCAAGCTACTGGGGAAGAGGTGGGGCAATGTGGAAGCTGAGAAACCTATCAGGGAGCTGCAGAGGAGTGCAGGAGAAAGATGGCAACGTTCAGACTAAGGTGTTGGAAGTCTGGAAAGGTGGACAGACGCAGGATACGCTTCTGAGGAACAGTGCTTTCTGATGGACCAGACGAGGGGTGTGGGAGACAGAGAAATCAAAGGTGATTCTTAGGTGAGCAACACAGTGAAAGATGCAGCAAAACTCAGGAGGGGGACCTGGGGGCAAAGCAGGAGTTGGGTTGGGCAGGGGAGTAGAAGATGCTAGTTAGATGGCCATATTGATGTGTGTAGATATCATGGTTATGGATTTGGATTTTGGAGTCACGATCATAGAGGGAACATTTAGAGTTAGAGAGTGAATGAGACCATCTAAAGGATAGTGGGGGACAAAATTAAAATGATCCAATACCCAAAGCATATCTACAAGTCAGCTATACTCCCCTTCAAATGAGAAAGTCCAAAGCCTGCAGGTAGATTTCAGGGCAACCATAGGGAAACCAGTGGGGACGTCCAAGGAAGAGGCTGGTATTTGGTCTCGGCTCCTGTATTGCTATTATTTTTGACCTTAGTGACGTCACTGAGCCTTGGTTTATTCTTCTGTACAGTGACACAATACTGCTTACCACAGAAAGGGATGAATTAATGATTATGGAAACAATACTAGTAGGAGGGACTATTCTGTCCCTTTGGGATGTCTTGGGAAGGGGACGAGATGGTTCAGATAATTTCACATTCAGGTTCTTATTGGTTTCTGTTGGGATTTTGGTAGACCATGGTCATTGTAGATGACAGCCAGTTTCAAATCATCTAGGAGTAGCCTCCATGTGAAGTTTCCTCTGATCTCTCCCCTGCGGGGATCTTTCACCTCGGCGACTCCTAGCAACTCCCTGGGTTTAAGAGGAGGGCCTGGGAGGAGGTACTTCTCTGATTTCCGAGTCTGAGAGGAGGAATTGACTGAGCATTTCAGCACCTCCCTCCTTTAGGTATCCAGATGTCTACAGAGGGTGACCAGGAGCCAAACCTGCAACTCCAGGGTCTTTCTCTTCTTGCTTGTCTTCCTCTCTAGGGATGCCAGGAGGTTGGTCAGAAAGACACAGCTAGTGTTTGCATTGCACCTGTACCTCCTCTGGGTAGAGTCCTCAGCGGGCCCTGGAGACGTGAGACGATCACATGAGAAGCAGCTGGGAACAGAGTCAAGAGGGGAATGAATCTGTCTGGGAGGATGGAACCCAGATCCTTCCTGTGGTCAAGGTTTGGGGTAACCAGTAGACTGACTAGTACGGATAGGCACACCCACCCTGACCTCCCCTCTGGAATCCAAATCATCACATCCAAACTACAGAACAAATGTCTCCATTATAGCCCCAGCAGAGCGCCCCATCTTCCCCACACACTGGCCTGCCTGCAGAGGGAGACTGAAGGAGAGAACAGAGGCCACAGGCTCCGGAGCTACAGGGCAAGTGGGGTGAAGGCGGGTTGCCGATTGTCTCAGTGGGTGCAGGGAGTAGCTCGGGTGAGTGAGGGCTTTATTTAAGATGCTGCTGTATTTGGAAGCATCGGATCTACATAACCTGTAATCCTAAAGCACAAATGGCTCCAGGACTTTCTGAGAAGTGTGGGAGCGTTGCTTGTCTGGCTACCCCTAATATCAGCCCCAGAGTCAGAAATATAGGGCACCAAATGCACAGGCTGGTTACGTGGGGAAATTGTAAATGGGAAAGATAAACGTTGGAAAATTAGGCACTGACCCATGGGCTCACCAGTGGGACGGAAATCTGAGCCAAGATCATGGAAAATCTATAACCAGTGCAGGCTGAGCTACACCATCCCAGAAAAACAGATGGGGGCAGCCATAAAATGTGACCCCGAGTCAGCCAGGCTAAGCTGCATACTATTTTTAGATGCCAGTATTATTCTAAAACATTCCTCCTTCTTTAAATGCTGTCCTTTGCCCTCACTTGCAGCATGATCAGGGTGAGTCATTTAACTTCCACGGGCTGCCACCTCCCCATCCGTGGAATGGGGTTAGCTTCCTCACTCCTCGTCCACCAGCAGAGGTCTGCTTGGGTTGGGGAGAAAGCACGTTTTGCTAGAACATCCTGGAACCTTGCGATTTTGATCCTTACCTTCATTTTGTAACCCGCAGGGGAAGCGGAAGAGGGTGGGCTTTGGTTTTAGCATCCTTGTTCTCAACTCTTCCTACTGTGTGACATTGGCAAGGTGATTTAGCCCTGGCGCCCTTAAAGGGGACTCAATGGCAGTAAGTGGTTTTTCTCTGCCTCATCTTATTCTAGAGAACCAACATCATTGTTCACTCTGCTTTATGTCCCTTTTCAGTGGATTTCTCTGCTTTTCCTCCTCCCTCCTGGGTCACCACTTCCTTCCTTCCTTCCTTCTTTCCTTCCTTCCTTCTTCCCCTTTTTCCTTCCTTCCACAGACTTCCGTGGGCACTTGTTCTGGGCCAGGCCACGCTCTGGGCAAGTCTCCCTCTTGGCCCCTACAGGGAAGGCACAGTCCGAGACGGGGAGAAGGACCCATACATAACCAGTCCTGCGCCAGAAGGCCCGCATGGGGCTCTGGAGGCCAGAGTGGGATACGAGTGCTTCCCCAGGGGGTTTTCCAGACTGAATCCTGAGAAGCAGGGGCTCCCAGGAGGAGCACGGCGGAGGGGAGAGCCCATGGAGTGAAAGGAACCGAGAGCTCAGGTGTTTCAGGCCTGAGATGCGCACCCCGGGAGCAGGATGGAGGGTGCTGGAGTTGATTTGGGGGCGGGATCACACCAGTTTAGGAAGCTGTAGTGAGTTTGCACTAATTCCGTTCGAGGGCAGTGGGGAGCCACGAAAAGGTTTTAAGCAGACTGTAACAACTGCTTAGCCATCTTCCCTAGTCTGGCTGCAGGACCAAGTGCAATTCTCTCTGTGTGTTTCCTGGCCACGCCAGAGCATGCTATGGACTTTTATTCACCCTCATTCCCAACACAGCATGCAAAGATCCTCAGTGTAAACTCCCATTTCATAGATGGAGAGACAGATTCAAAGTAGGGCAGATTCACAACTGGAGTATTCGGGTTTTCTGACTACCAGGCCAGGGCCCTGCCCAGCCATGCCCTCCCTGAGGCTGGAGCATCCGGGGCAGTGAGCAGTGGGAGGCGACAGTACCAATGCTAAGATCCGGTCCTTGTCCCACTTCTAGTCCCCAGTTAGTCTCCTGAGGGACCCTTTATATCCTGTCTCCTCCCATTCATTTTAAGGGCAAGTTGCTTGTAAAACAGTCAAAATGAAGTCATTTATAGCTGGGGAGTTCGGAGCAGGTTATGAAAATGCATTTGGGGTTGGGGAGAAAGTTTCTCTTTTTCCATTTCTCCTCTGAGTGCTAAACTGGAATTGTCTGGAGTCTTTTGAACTCCTGGGAAGCAAATGTCAGCAGAGGCCTGGTGTGGATACCTGTGGGGAGAGGGCCTCACCTGGGCAAGGATTTCTGGAAATATCTTGGCCTGGGGTGGGGGTGTCCCCCATGGAAAAGGAGGCTGGGAAACTGGACTGGGGGATTCTGGGTCTGCAGCCTTAGGAGCATCTGCAAGGAGTTTCTGAGGGAAAAAGAAAAAAGAGACCATGTGCAGAGAGGCAAGGAGAAAGCTGAGAGCAGAGATTAGGCCTGGAAAGGGAGTTTGCAAGGAAAGAACCTGAGGGCTGGGCAGGGGGTGCTGGGTACACGCTGAGTGGTGCTGGGGAAGGCGCTTGGGGCTGGACGTTGGAGCATCTGCTGAGGCCCATGCTAGCCCTGAGGACCGTGGCACCTCCACAGCCCCACCATCCATACGTCCTGCATGCTGCAAAGGTCCAACAAAGCAAGGGAAGCTTCCTGGATATCATAGTCTTTATTCCTGAAGGACAGCAGAGAGATCCTGGCCTCAGTCATCACAGCTCCTCGGGGGCTGCCTGCTCCGAGGCCTGGCCTATGAATGCTGTCCAGGACAGGTTACTGATCTGCCCTCCCCTGTGCAGAACTAGCAGGCACAAACCCTCTCCTCAAGCCTGGGGGGAAGGGGGCAGTGGTGTTGTGGATACTTACGTGATAACTTGCTCAAAGTCATGCAACCAAGTAGAAGAGGCAGAGCTGGAGCTCAGACTTACAAAGGCCGGATGTCTGGCCACCGGCGTATTTGGTCCTTCACAAATGGACACTGGAGAGCAGTCTGTAGCCACAGGGTTGGCATTGCTTACCAGTGTCGGCTCACATTGCTTGATACCTCCCTGTGCAGCTGCTCTTCTCAGACCAGTGAGCAGAGCATGGCATCGGCCCGAGAAGGCGATGCAATCATTGCCTCATGATTATGGGGAAAGGAGAGTAAATGACTCTCCGGGGGCCACAGACAGCAGAGTAGAGACTTTTAAACCAGGGACTCTGGCTCTAGATATCTTGTTCATAAGATCTGCCTGTATGCCAATCTCCTGGGGGAATTCCCTGGGAGGAAATGGCCTGTGATGGCTGTGCTGCGTTTCCCAGAGATGAGCCCTTTGCGTGGAACCAGAAAGCTCCAGGCCTGTATGGGACAGGCCGCAGTGCTGACTCCCAGTGTGGGGCTTATGGAAGTCTCCCCTTGCTTAGCTGCCAAGAGCTGGGCGCCCCCAGCCTCCTCAGGGCCCCCCTGACTTTATGGGGCACCACATCGGCCAGGTGTTGAGAGCGGGTGTGATCTCTGATCCCCAGTCCCTTGCTCTCTTCCCCTGCTGCCAACTCATCTGCAAGACCTCTTGGTTCCACACCGGAAAACTCTCCTGGCTTTGCCTCCACCTCTCGCAGCCTCCCTTGCTGCCCGCTCTTGGACTAACAGCCTTCTGGTTGGCTCCTCCCCAACTCCCGCCACATCCACTCTCCACGCAGCGGGCAGAGGGTTTTTCTTAAAATAAGAATCAAATTATATCACTCCTCAGTTTAAAATTTTTTCATTGCACTTAAACTGAATCCAGATTTCTGAGCATGGCCTGGAAAATCCTGTAGGACCCTTGTGAGCCTCACCAACATCACCTGTGTCATTTTACTCCTCACTCACTGTGCTCAGCTAGGCTGGTCCCTTTGCCACTGCTGCAGTGTGCCAAGCGATTTCCTCCACAGGCCCTTTGCACATGCTCTTCCTGAAGCCTCCAACCTCTGTCCCTCATGCTTCCTGAGGTTACTCCTTCTTATCATCACCTCTAGAGAGTTCTTGTCTGACTGCCCTATGGTTGGTTTCCTTGATATCATTAGAATGTGGAATTATTTTAGTTATTTTCCAATTAAAAAAAATTCTCTCTGGAATGTATGATCTGTAAGGAAGAGACTGTGTCTGTCTGGGTCCTGTTGGAACTGCTACCACCTAGCACTGTCTGGCGTGTGACAGCTATGCACTAAATACTGTTGGATAAATGAATGAAAGGATGAAAATATGAAATCTTAGATAACCCAGAAGACATCTGTGGGAACCAAAGACTGAGTGTGAACTCTTCCCCCTTACCAATTACCTTCGAATTACCCCACCCCCAGGCTGGTCTCCCTCCTTCCACGCAGCCCCTCTTCTTCCTCAGACCCCTTTGGAGGTGGCACATTCACCATGTTTTTTGCAACAGCTTTGTTGTTCCTAAGGTTTCCAATCTCTCATTAGCTTGTTCCATCTCCACACCTCACCTTGTCAATGTATTTCTGGAAAAATCCATCCTTTGGTCATGAAGTGCAGAGTAGACCGTGAGTACCTTAGTCACTCATCCAGCCCACCCTGAGTCCCCACTGCGGCTGCAGGGCAATGGTGGGCATGTTGTTGTGACTACTAGATGAAGTTGGACACAGGTGTCAGCAAGCACAGTCCTTGTCCTTGGTGTCATCATTATTATGTAATAACGCACCTGAGGGATTACTTTCATTGAGTGACTACCGCACTCCAGCCTTTGAAATAATGTGCATTCTGCATCATGACACTACAAGGCTGGGGGCGTGGGTCTCCTCCCGTCCTCAGTTGAGCAGTGCCTGCTGGGGGCTTTATGTCACCCCGCAGTGTGCGGGTCAGGGAGGGAGGCTGCCTCCCTTCTGCTGGTGGAGCAGGGAGCTTCCCACAGAGGAGCAAAGAGCCAGCCTTGGAGTCTGAGCGGTTTGGGTTTGTGGATATGGGAGGAGCAGAGCATACTGGCACTGAGGACAGCACGCAGAAAGGCCGGGAGGACAGGGAAGGGTTAGGGAGGGCAGGAGGTGCAAGGCCGGGGTTCTCAGCAGGAGGCAGGGTCAGATGTGCAGCGCCATCTCCTTGGCCACACGGACAGCACCACCAGGGCACACTGGCGGTGAGTGGCTTTGAACCTGGAAACGGGGGTCAAGGCGCCTGATGAGGTTGGGTTTAGTTCTGAGGCTCCAGGGCAAGCTGAGGGGTACCCTCCTGCCACCAGCCCTTCCCGGGGTTAGCGACAGGAGTCTCTTCAGGGTGACAGCGCGAGGTGAGGAGCAGCGGGCACCCTGGTGTGGCAGCGCGGGAGGGTGGCATGAATGGTACTGGGATGTGTGCGCACGTGTGCATGGTGTGGGTCAGGGTGGGGGCGTGCCTGGCTGTGAGGCGTGGGGCACGTGCACATGCACGTGTGTGTGGGCTCGCGTGCGTTTGTAAGGCTGTGTTGCGTGCGGGCTCTGTGCACGCGCGGGCTGGCGTGCCTCGGCGGGGAGCATGGGACTGTGTGTGGTGTGCGTGCAGGCTGTGGGTCTGCGGCCGCCCTGTGCACACGCGCCGCCCTCAGCTGGTGTTAAACGCTCCTTGGGTTGCTCACTAGGTAAACATTCAATAATGTAATTTGGAAACCCCGTCCCCAGGGCCCCACTGTGTGGCCAAGCAGCTGGCGGGTGGTGGCCAGATTAAGATATTAGCGCGTTAATGCTGTATCAAAGCCCGGCACCCTCAGCTGCAGGAGCGTCTGCTGACAGCCCCACGGCACCCAGGCTCCAGGCCCAGGGCGCCCACTGCATCTCTTGGAATCACAAGGAGGCCTTGTGTTGAGAGCCTGCTCTGAGAGCCGCGGAGCTCTGCAGACATGAGCTCATGCCTGCTGGTCGCTGTGGGAGGAGGTGGGTGGCCTCCCCGACCACCAGGCTTTGTCCCACCACAGGGGCCAGGCCGCAGGAGGGGTGGAAGCTCGCCTTCACATCTGAGCTGTCTTTCGACCTGCTCAAAGGTGGCATGCATGTGTTTGTTGAATGAACAAATGACTGAATCTCTTTTTAGGAACTTTCTTGAAATTCCTCAATGACATAGGCCAAGTTCGTCTCACCTTGATACTCCCAGTCTTTGGTATGCAGCCAGTGCTCAGTTGTTGTGTGCTGGGTAGGTAGACTGCCAGCAGGGACAGATACTGGGCTGGCAGTCAGGAAACCCAAATGTGAGACCTAATATTTGCCTCTAATCTGCTAGATGGTCCTGGGGAAAGCTCCTTATCAGCCTGGGGACACCCGTTCAAGGAGTAGTTGATCTCGATTCTAGCTTTCAGAGCCAGGCTGCGTGGGTGCCCAGGTGGTACATGGGGCGGCTCCTTTCCTCTGTTGTGAGAAGTTGGAGAAGGTTTAGAACAGTGACACAGATCCCCCAGGGACCTGCCCAGAAGGCAGAAACCAGCGTGGGGATTTCTATCAGCAGAAGCTCAGGAAAGATGGAGGAGCTGCCTGAGGCTGGGGCCACTTCAGAGACAAGCCAGCCTGAGGCTCGGAGAGGAGACGGGGGTGTCCACAGGGGTCCAGACAAGCCATCATCCCTAGCAGAGGAGGTCAGCATCTGAGGGCAGCAGCTGTTCTCATGCATGAAGAAGGAGCAGGGGTTGGTGACAAACTTGGCCCTTGCTTCCACTTCCCCAGGTCTTCTCAGGCCCAGGAGGTGGAGAAGCATTTCTGGCAATTTAGGCTGCTTGCCAATGCCCAGTGTCATCCGTGCTAACAGCAGTAGGCATGGATAGTAGGATTCATGTTGGTGATACAAACTATCTTTGATGACAGTCTCACTGCATGGCAGGCGTGGTGTTACACACTCTACACATTTTGTCTTGTGCGTACCCATAAAACCCTTGTCATGAACATCTCAGAAGGGAACCGTTACGAGCCTGGGTTACAGTGCTAGGAAGCCAAGGAGGCTGAATGTGGACCAAACTTCTCTACCACTAGGTAGAACTGTGGACCCTTTGAGGGGCAGAGCTCCCTATTTTTGGGGACCACAGAAGAGACTGGTGGCTCCTGCAGGAAGGATGTAGAGGGGTCCTGGCTTTGGGGACAGGAGGCATGGGGGACAGTATCAGACCCGATGAGTGTGAATAAATCGTTCCTTTCCTGGAAGTGTGTTTGGCTCCTCAGATCTGTACTCTCAGAATCAAGGAGTGTGAGGCTTACGTTGACATCTGCTAGACATTATGATCCTCTGACCTTGAAGGGGCTACCAATAAAAATGAGATAACTGTCCCAGAGGCCTAGGTCTGCTTTCCAGCCCGAGGGGGAGTTGTTGTGTCCAATAGCAAATGAGGGACAGAATGGCAAGTGCATCCTCTCTGCCTCTGAAGATCCTTCATTCTTGGAATCTTACTTTTTCTAAGCTGGGTGGGGGGAGCGATTCCTTAGAGCTTACTGGCTTGAGGTTTGCCCCTTAGTCACAGAGCAAGTTCATAGAAGTTGGGCCGGGATTGCTTCTCCAATTCTATTTCCTTCTACTCATCTCAAGTTAGCAATGCAATGGTACCCAACTCATCTCCTTTTAGCATGCCACAAATCTAACTCAACAACTCACTCTAACCCAAATCGAACTGCCAAGAGAGCTCAGCCCAAACCAGCTGATCAGATTTGACTCAACTACCTCAACTCATCGCAGCCCAACTCCAAGGAGAAGCCTCATGAGTGACGTATGGAGGCGAGAACACTTGCTTGGAGGCAGCAGATAGAGAGTGCAGTGAGCCAGGTCAGACCGGCTACCATAGTACGTGGGACAGGAAGCACCAAGATAGTGCGTGCTGTGAAGGACCTGGGGTCTGTCCACCTTCCGTGCCTGCCTGCTTCCTGCCAGATGTTGTGAGCTCCTTGGAAGGGCTTAGCTCCCCGGAGGGAAGAAAACCTCATAGCTCTGCTCAAGAGATGTGGAGCAGCTGCCCAGCCGCCTGCTGGGTTCCGTGAGGTGGCCCAGCTGTAGACACAGAGGATCTCATAGGGGAGTCACTGAGGTTCCCCACAATGCAACAGAATTTGGAAGAAGAAGTTGATTTCTATTTCACCTGCTCAAGGGAGCAGGCACCCTTGAGCAAGCTGGGGACCCCACTCTATCCAACATGGCTTCTGCACTGGCCTTGCTGTTATCAGGTAGCTTCTCTCTAAAAAGTGGCTAGCCAACTAAATATTCCTGGGTTCTGGATTGCTCGCCTCTCCTGAAGTTGGATTCCAGGTTCTGGTCGCCTTGAACGAAGAATTGAATGAGATAAGCAAAGAGCAGTGGCAAAGTTTATTCAAGAAAGCAAAAACGTAGAGTGGGAGAGAAACAGGCTCTGCAAACCAGCTTGGACTGAGTAAGCAGAAAAAGAGGGTGAGAGCGAAGATAAAAGTACACGCTGCATCCGGGAAACACAGCGTGGGCTGTCACGGGGAGTTACCACAGCACTGGCTTCTTTTGACTGCCTTTCTTTTATGCCGTCCCAATCTCAAGGAAACCTTGGAGAACTTCTACATCTGGGTGCTGAGAGGCGGCGCTGAGATCCCGCACCTCAGGCTGGCATCAGGTCTAGTCCATCCTCCCGAAAACCTGCTCCAGTTCTTGAGAGAAGGCCTCACGCAGGGTTTTGGGAACTGTTCTGAACGCGTGAACCGGATCTTGTAGTTAACAGGCCGTGTCACGCCTACTTCCCCAGCCAGCTTTTGCGATGCCCTAGTCTCCTCCATCACTGCTGCTTGTTAGGCTGGGGTGTGACTAGGCTGGGACCCCTTGTCTTTCTGAACCTTAGACTCCACATCTGTCAAATGGAGATCTTTCGTGGGGCATGGTATCCACGCTGTAATCCCAGTGCTCTGGGAGGGTGGCAAGCTTGAGTCCAGCCTGGATAATTTAGCAGTTTAGTGTGACAATTAAGGGGTTGTGTCAACTTCAATAAGAAATGCTCAACTAAATTGGATCAGCATAGCTCTGCATGTGGCTGAGAAGTTTTATTGGAGACAGAAGACCTGCCCTGACTCAGCTTGCTGCCTGAATGGAATGAAAGGGAAATGAAGAAAGGAAGCTCACTTCGCTTTCTTGGGAGGAGCTGCCGTCTTCACCTTTACCTTGGATGTCCTCTCCTGGGTTCCAGCGCAGACCCTTTGGCCTCCTGATATGGACTCGCACTGTAGCGTGGGGTGGGACACTGCAGTGAGCTCCAGGCCTTCAGCTGGATCCTCCTGATCTCCAGCACACAGTCAGCCCTTTCATGCTGTTCCATACCTGACTTTGGGGGCAGCCGTTGTAAGCCAATCTTGTAAATTCTTATATGTTTGTATATCTTGCATTAAGTCTGTTTCTTTAGTAAACAGTGACTGATCTGCTTAGCAGGACCCTGTCTCAAAAATAAGTAAATAGATAAATAAATACAGAGCTGGGGATGTAGTTTAGTATGAAGGCCCCGGGCTTAATTCCCAGCACTTGGAAAAAATACAAAAAGAAAAAGAAGAGGAAGAGGAGGAGGAGGAGAGGGGGAAGAGGAGAAGTTGTCCCATACTATTGGGAATGCCTAGCTCAAATTTGGTTCCAAGCACAGAAGCTGGCATCCAGCAACTGGTGACAAGCAGCCGAGCCCCTACCCATTTCTAACCAGTGACCAGGAGGGAAACCTGGCCCTGGGACCGAGGAGTTCAACCACCTGGGTGAGCAACTGCTTTGCTGCTTATCCCAGTCACCAGGTCATGGAGAGATCCCCACCTGTTCCAGAGTTTCAGTGCAGAAAATTCAGCACTTTTTTTGAAGTCCTGATAGAATGGTAATAAAGACCCTGATAGAATGGTAAAGACCCTGATAGAATGGTAATAAAGACCCTGATAGAATGGTAATAAAGACCCCTGATAGAATGGTAATAAAGATCCAGTAAATGCTTTCAGTATTACTTACCTCCTCTCATCCTACATGTCCACTGAAAAAGCAAAACACACCTGGTCTTCCTCGGCTCTAGGCTCCCACTCCCCGTCCTGTCGAGTGAGCATAGCCAACATGCGGGCAAAGCCCCTGACCCCGATTGTCTAGGAAAGGCAGAGGAACATGGGGCTGGGGAATATTTTCCAGCCTGCTGGGGAGAACTCCAGAGCACCCCCCTGAGCCGCAAACCCTATAGGGCCTGGGAGCCCCTTCACCCTCCCTCTCCGCCTTCCCCGGGGGCTGCCATGGGAACCTCCAAGCCAAGGCTCAGCAGCTTGTGATAAATATGCATGAATGGGCTGCGGCTGTGGCCCCTCCTCGGGTCCATTTGGGGCACCTCAGTGAGCTAATTGAGGGCGGCCATTGTCTCTGCGCTCCCAGTGCCTGGGCCCATTTTCACATTCAAGTGCCTGGCCCCAGTTTAAAGTGGCCGAGTGGCGGGTGCTATTTTATTCAACAAAAGCCCCTTGAGAGGATGGACAGACAACTCCGTGGGCCAGCCCATTGCCTGAGCCCATTC